>VWZL01003399.1:1052563-1127973 GCA_013396915.1 Stercorarius parasiticus | reverse complement strand
GGCCGCTGTGGCGTGGGGCGGCGGGGAGCCGGGGGGGCGGCGGGGCCATGTTGGTGGGCGCCGCCGCGGAGGAGGACGGGCCCCGCGGCCGCCCGGGAGGAGGAGACGGTCCCGGGCAGGCGCGTTAGACTCGCCGCCGCGGTACCGAGAATGAGAGCGAGCGACATCCTTCCTGCGGGCGCCCACGTGTAACGGGCGGTACCGGCCCCTTCCCGCTGCAGGGGGACTCACCTGTGGTAAATTCGCAGGTGCAGCTTCACCTGCGCTAACGTGACTGCCCCACCGCAGTCTGTACGAAGCATGTAAAGTACGCAGCGGCCGCATGCTTAGCAAAAGTATTTCCTGTTATCAAAAGGTGCAGTTACAGAGATGCTGAAATTCAACTTTTTTAACAAAGTCAAAAGTAGCAACAGACATAGAATCACAGAATGGTTCGGGTTGGAAGGGACCTTAAAGACGATCTAGTTCCAAGCCCCCTGCCATGGGCAGGGACACCTCCCACTAGACCAGGCTGCTCAAAGCCCCATCCAGCCTGGCCTTGAGCACTTCCAGGGATGAGGCGTCTACAACTTCCCTGGGCAGCCTGTTCCAGTGTCTCACCACCCTCACAGGAAAGAATTTCTTCCTAATGTCTCATCTAAATCTACGCTCTTTGAGTTTAAAACCATTACCCCTCATCCTACTACCACATGCCCTACTAAAAATTCCCCCTCCAGCTTTCAAAAATACTGTGCTCTATCTCAAAATACGCTGCTCTATCTCAAAACAATGACATCAGTTGCACCTAACGCCACAGAGTTAATGAAGCTACTCCCAGAAGTGAGATACTACCAAGAAGAAAGAATATTTTAATCTGATCTACCCATCGGGTGTATTTTACACACACGGTTTCCGCACTCTGTTGAAAATCCTCGCCACCTGCACGCTGGGAGCTGGTCCCCGCCACTCGGCCTCTGGCCAGCTGAGAGCACAGCACTGGCCCATCAGTTGTGCCGCTGGCCACCGGCTGCCGGGACACGGAGCCACCAGCTTGCCCCCTCCCCTGTGATCAGCGGACCCCGAGTACAGGATGCTTTGGCCCACTGTTACAACAAAGTCCACACTAATAAAAAAACTCATTGTTAAGTTGCATGTACTGAAATAATTCATCCTTATAACAGAAACGAGATAAAAGTTTCATTATTTTGAAATAGCTTTTTTTTTGGCGAAAGCAATCAGGAGGCCTTTTTCACTGTTTTTCTAATAGGGCACAGCCCCTTGCATGCTAATAAAATCTGAATAGAATTCTGCTTCATTTCTAACTATTGACTTTGAAAGCTTTTTCTATTTCTATAGGGTTTTACTACTGAATTCAAAATTATATTAAAATTTAAATCTTATCTTAAAAACTTGGAATTGAACATATTAACACCAATTTTTATCATTAACATAATGGCATTAATGAAGTAAGGTGGATAATTCCTTATGATTTTTATGCTTTATGTATCAAAAATGTTTCCCCTCATGACAGTTCAAAATGTAAAGGCCAAACTGGTACGAAGCCTTGGCTCAGATGTTAAAATCTTAAAAATACCTAATTGATGTACAAAATTGAATTTGATGCAATTTCTATACCCAAGAAAATTCTGAAGTCAAGTAAGTAAAACTTGTTCCTCTTATAATTCAAATAGTTTCCTTTAAACAGCGTGTAAACTAACAGTTCATTTTTAAAATGTAAATTGAAGTATGGAAGTTTAGGACTGTCAGGTTTAGCTAAGTGTTAAAAGAAAGACCAGGAATTCAAAAAACTTAAAGCAGCGGTAAAATATTAGTCAATGCCTATGAGAAATGAGTCTGTCCCTTTATTCAGGGTGTCTGTGTTTAATGGTAAGCTGGGATGCATATAAGCTAGTCCAAGCATGAAGGGCAGTAGGACACTCATATGGAAAGCCAACTTTGTCCCTCAGTTATCAAGATAAGAAACCTGTCATTTCTCTCATTCACTCTGTCAGCCTTGAGATACTCCAAGCAGACTTACCTCTGTGTTGTACACCCCATATATCAGGAAGATGAAGAGACCCTGTAAAATAAAATGGAGGGAAAAAGCTGTTAACTCTAATCATTTCAGCAGTAGAAATACCTGAAATAAACTTTCCTGTGAACAGACAAAAGAAGACACACTTCATCAAGGTCAATTTATTTTTCTATTTTTCAACATTACAAGCTGTACCTTGAGCATTTATTTGATAACGTGGGAATGCATCCTTACAGTGTTTGTGGTATTCCACTGTTTGGCAATGAAACACTTAGTATCAAAGGATCTAAAACATTAATTAGAAAAATTAATTTTATATTTGAATGGTCCTCTGAACAAAACCACAAAATAAATTAAAAAAAAACAATGAAGTGAAAACACAAAGATGCTAAAGCAAACTGAGAAAGAGCAAACATCTCTGCTTCTGTTGTTGTTGTTTTTTTAAACTGAAATCAGGAAAACACGTATTACCAAATTCTACACTAAAAATATATTCTTGCATATATATTGACAAATGTATATACCCCACTTAATTATTTCAGAATTTTAAACTGGAAGAAACTAAGAGATGTATGAGGACAGAAAAAAGAAATAATGCAAGTAAGCAAATAGTATACATGATTTATCAAAGTTCTTTTAACAGCTTGCTTCAAATTGGTCTATTAGACAAAACAAGCTAAAAACAAACAAAACCCTCACTTCAGTGAGTTTCTCCGAGCATTTTCACCTTATTGAAGGATGTGTTTCCAGGGTCTAAGTTAACGGTGCAATATGTTACTGATTCTTGCAATCTGCAGGCGGGATCCTGAAAATTACAGGCAAATTACCAAGAAGAACAGGATAGCAAATGGAAATAAAATGCAAAAGATAAAGTTTCCTAAGAAAATGTTTCTGTAACTCAGATTCACCACGTGCTTATAACCTATTTTTACATTTATTTGTAAAACAACCCTATATTGTAATATTAATATTTAAGCTGGCCCCTTGCATATACCAAGAAAAAAACCTTCACTTTGAGACAGAAAATATTTTCTGAAAATAAACATTTGAGTAACAAAGAAATTACAGCTTTTTAATCCAATCAAATTCTGGATTTGCTCATCAGCAAAATCGCTGTGTTATTAGGCAGGGAGTAATAGGAGATATCACTCATATGTAATATTTCTATGGATTACCCAATGCCAGCATAAAATCCTTGGGAGAGACAGTGGTTTTGCTTTATTTCTTTTGTTTAGTTTTTCAAAAAAAGCCCAAATCCAATACTTCCTTTCAGTTATTTTACAGATTATATTAATGAACCCAATGGTTAAAAGATTCAAAAAATAGACATCTACATTTTTGAATGTGCCTTCATGTGAAATATACCACAATTATATCATGCTCCTAATGAACAACCAGAATCCAGAAGCTTGACAACTCAGATAAGTGAATTACTCTCATGCAAATTTATTTGTAGAATAAATTCCCAGTTACCTCTTTAAATATAGTTAGTGGGCCATTTTGAGTCCTTTCACAGGGTCATCTGAAATCTGCATTTTGCCTGTGAAAAATAAAAGACCAGAAATAGAATTATTTTTATCTGAGATATAAAAGTAAATATTGAAGTTATAGGAAATAAGATGAGCACATCATGATTGCATTGAACATAGGCAACTGGCAGCTGATTAATCAAATTACTAACATAGCAATATAAGCAGCATCACAGGTATTTGGTAATTGAATGTTCTGCAAAAATCATTGTAAAGAAAGTCCCTTAGTACAAAGCTTTCGAAGAATCATGAAGGTTTTGATAATACTGAAAGCTGTCAGTGACAGCTTTTAATGTTAATGCTAACAATACAAATATAAATAGTGTAAAAATACGTACATAATGTAAGCATTTTTATTTATGAATCTGACCAGGGCCTGCTTTATACATACAGGAAAAAACAGAGGAGGTGTAAAGCATACACTTTTATTTCCTCCTATTTCTATTTCAAGTTCCCAGGTTTTTAGGGATTTCCCTCCTGGGCAAGAGGCTGAAATGGGTAGGTGCCATAGTAAGAAGCAGAGAATAATGAGCTGGTGTTAAGATCAAGGTTAAAATTCCTTTCTCAGGCTGCTTCCAGAATAGCGAGTAAAATCACACACTGCTTGTTATTCAGGTATTTTCATGAGTGAAAAGTCTTGCCAAAACTGTCAGTCCAAACAATATTGTTTTTTACGGTATTAAGCCTAAAAAAAAAATACATACATTCAAGACTTCCAAATGCTTTCTTTTTAACTGAGAAATGCACAAATAATGTTTTTAATTTTTTCTCAGTCTCTTCTGAACTCTATGAATCTCCTATAATCACAGGTAGACAAAGTAGTTAGTTACTTAGGTTTGGATATACAGTAATCCTACAGAAAATTCAGAACAAATTATTAAAGATTCCAGATCTTAAATTGGCATGCCAAGTTTTTGCTTTTCTTGAGCTTGATATCAGCTCATTTAAATGTTTAACTGTTAGAGATATGAAGTGCTGCGGGCATTCTTATCTTAATTCTTCTTGTAGACTTCTGGGAGTTTTTTGGTTTGTTTTCTTTTATCATTGGGGGGGGGCGGTTTCCTTTAACATCAATAAATTATGCTAATAGAATCAGCCCAACAAGGATTTTACTTATTGCTTGCAATGAATTACAAGGTCTTGGCACCCACAACTGACAATGAGGGGTAATTTTCCCCACAACACTGTCATCAACAATTATATATACAGGATAGTTTGTGGTCCATCTGAGATCAAAATAATGAGGTAAAGATCCTCAGGTGGTTTGGAATTTTAAAAATAATACCGTCTTACATAATTGATAGTTCAGCTTCTTTAGCTCATTAATTGCAAAAAATAAGAGCTTCTCTGTTTCTTCAGTGGGCCGTGGTGTTACCCACAGTATGGTTCTTTGAGTGGCTGCCTCGACCCTTCAGTTGCTCAGGCTGGTCAGGTGTTCTTTGGCTTCTGGGAATTAAGCAGTGTTGTGACCAAGCTAGTAATTTTATCCAGGACTGTTTATCTGTTATGTTTCAATCTGTTTGGCTTAAAATATATATATATATATATATATCTCCTTCATTAAGAAGCATAGAAGGCACATTTGTATTTTTTCTTTGTGTTCCAATAGCACATATGAACAGCCAGAGGAACTGTAACCACAGTAGCATAGAAAGACAGAACAAAGCCAT
The DNA here is from genome assembly GCA_013396915.1 of Stercorarius parasiticus. Classification (NCBI taxonomy): domain Eukaryota; kingdom Metazoa; phylum Chordata; class Aves; order Charadriiformes; family Stercorariidae; genus Stercorarius; species Stercorarius parasiticus. The sequence goes on along the minus strand of VWZL01003399.1, from coordinate 1,122,760 downwards.
CTATGCCTTGAAAAGGTTAAAGGTTTCTAGACAGAAAAATTGTCCACGTGTAGAGAAAACAGAATTTACAAGCACACCTGTCATTTTTCAAGTCTCATCAAGAAGTAAGGCAGTTCTTGGTAGACATCAACTACAAGTTAAAAGCCTTCAGCTGAGCGAGAACCCTGCCTTTTGGAGACTGAAGAGCAGAACTGCTGTGTGCTTAATTACAGTTCTATTTGTCACTCCATGCAGGGCATAAATGGATTGCTCAGCTTTTAAATTTGGCAGGCCTTAACAGAATTGTCCTTGCTATCTTGAATAAATCAGTCTATGGACAGTTCTAATCTTTAGCAAGTTTGTCAGGATCTGTTCCATTTCGGGTGGTACCACTGAAAGTTGACGCTCTTATCAGAAGTTCATTCTGCTTTAGGGCAACAAAAACCTGCATGGCAGTTCTTTCATCAGAAGTTTCTTTCCCTGACTTTAACATTTGTGTCTCAATCTGTTACTATCTGACATTTCCTAAAGCTTCCTTTTATAGACAGCATATTTCATTCATTAAACAATAAATTACAATTTTTTTTGGTGCGGTGGAAAATATTACACTGATAGTTTTAATAGTTTGAATTTCAGCACTTTTTCAACATACCCATTTTCAAGTACGTGGAATTACTTCATCCTTCTCCTGTTAATTTTTAAGCCTTGGATCCTTTCATTTGTTTGACATAACTGAAAAGTATTTCTAAGAATTCTCAACTACTAAAATCCATACTGGAGTACCTCAAAAGGTCAATTAAATAAAACCATATTAGTAAAATATGCATGTAAACGCTATCTAGAAGAACTGTAGAAGAATTAAAAATCAATTAAATACATTATATTAAATACATTCTAAATACATAAATATTCATAAATAAGTAAATTAATACCTAATAAAAACAATTCAATATTTTAAAGAATGCCTCTAGGATGAACTTAATTTCCATCACTGAAAAAGTTTGTGTTGCAAGAAATTTTCTGCTATACGGTAGAGAGAAAGATAGATGATCATATGCAGCTATACTGAATTAATTTTGATTATTTTTTTCATAAGTTAAAAGGTAACTGTATTGCGGCAATACAAACTGTAGGTTGCAAGTAGAACTCATTTTACTCACAGAAGCAGACTTCCTGTAATGCTAAAAGAATTAAAAATGGTCTTGGCAAGAATAGATTAGGGATTTACTGTTAGTTTTTAATCCAGTCCAGTACTAGAACCTATAAGCCTCAGGAAACTTTTGTCATACAACATCAGGGTTAATGCAAAGGATAGCAAATTCCAAAATTACAGTATTTTTCTACCATAGATGAAGTTAGAAATCTTTACTTCAACAGTTAATAAGTTTGACATTTGAAAGAGTACTGTTCTGAAATTTCAGTCACTGTCCCACAAGCAACTACTTCAGCTCTTGTAGTTATCACTTAAATTAGTACTTGCAGACTTAGCAAACAGGAGGAGACAACATGACTTTGATTCAAATTTTCTGCCTATAAAAACTGGAAGATAAAAAAAAAAAAAGAAAAGAACAAGCAGAAATTTTGTAATGCTACCAAATTAACAGATCCTCAGAAATTTGGTAGTAATAAACTGTCATAGCAAAGGTCCTGGAGCAAATCAGCAACCCACCCTGTAAAAGCTTCTTTGGTACAGCCTTGGAGATTAATTCCTCTTTGCCTCAGTTGCATATAGAACAGATGATACTTCCTTAGTTCAGAGCCATGTTAGAAAGATACTTCCATTAATGTGAGGTTAAGTGGAGATGGGGACTCTGGATTCCACACCAAGAACCTCTGCAAGAAATGAAGTACACAAACGTTTTTTCAGGCTTTGTTCTGTAGACATTGCCACAAAGACAAATCTATCCCATAATGAAAATGGTATCAACAAATAGCCTGCAACAGAAAGTCTGTCTTTTATCTATAGAAATGTTGATGATTCAAAAAGTGACAATGACTGGATCAACCGCTTTTAAGGAAAGTAGAGCAGCAACAGTTGAAAAAATCTGATTTTAGCTAGATGAGTGGTGTACTGTAATAATTTTTAGTGCTTGATGAAAAAAAAACCCACCTTGGTTACCAGGGGTGCTATAGCACCTTTCCTTCTCAAACACATGCTGCTAAGGAGCCACATAGGAAAGTTTAGGTGAAATTATATTTAATATGTGCAGTAGAATAACGGGGATCTAGTTGTCTTGTGTTTGTACGACAAGGTTTTGGTAGCAGGGTGGCTACCCTGCAGGGTCCAATAGAACCAGTGCCAGCCAGTTCCCAGGCTGCAGGCTTGGCTGCAGGCCAAGGCCAAGCCCATCAGCAACAGCGGTAGCACCTCTGGGATAACATATTTAAGAAGGGGGAAAAAAAACCTGTGGAACTGCAGCTGAAGAGAGGAGTGAGAATATGTGAGAGAAGCAACTCTGCAGACACCAAGGTCAGTGAAGAAGGAGGCACTGGAGCAGAGATTCCCCTGCAGCCCGTGGTGAAGACCACGGTGAGGCAGGCTGTCCTCCTGCAGCCCATGGAGGTTAACAGAGGAGCAGATATCTGCCTGCAGCCTGTGGAGGACCCCATGCCAGAGCAGGTGGATGCCTGAAGGAGACTGTGATCCCATGGGAATCCTGTGCTAGAGCGGGCTCCTGGCAGGACCTGTGGAGAGAGAAGCCCACGCTGGAGCAGGTTTGCTGGCAGGACTTATGACCCCGTGGGGGGCCCATGCTGGAGCAGTCTGTTCCTGAAGGACTGCACCCCATGGAAGGGACTCATGCTGGAGCTGTTCATGAGGAACTGCAGCCCGTGGGAAGGACTCACATTGGAGAAGTTCATGAAGGACTGTCTCCTGTGAGAGGGACCTCATACTGGAGAAGGCGAAGAGTGTGAGGAGTCCTCCCCCTGAGGAGGGAGTTGCAGAAACAACATGTGATGAACTGACCACAACCCCCATTCCCATCCCCCCGTGCCACTTGCGGGGAGGAGGTAGGGAAATTGGGAGTAAAGTTTAACCTAGAAAGAAGGGAGGGTTGGAAGAAAGGTGTTTTTAAGATTTAGTTTTTAATTCTCATTACCCTAGTCTGATTGGATTGGTAATAAATTAAATTAATTTCCCCAAGTTGAGTCTGGTTTTCCCATGACTGTAATTGCTGAGGGATCTCCGTCCTTATCTCGACCCACGAGCCTTTCGTTGTATTTTCTCTCCCCCTGTCCAGCTGAAGAGGGGAGTGATAGAGCGGCTTTGGTGGGCACCTGGCGTCCAGCCAGGGTCAACCCACCACACTAATATACCAAAAGAGCAGCTCAGATTCTCCACAGCCTTAGCAAATTAGCATTCCGTGTTGCCAAATGTAAGCCTACCCCGAAGTTTGTTTTAGATAAAGTCAGCAATAACCTCTCCGCACAAAGGTACATTTAGAATGATAGGAAATTTTCATGTTTAAAAAAAAAAACATAGGGAGGGACTTACAGAAGGCATCTGTCTGCCTCTCTACTTAAGCAAGGGTAGGCTGTTTAGGTGTCAGAATAAGCTATCATATGGCAGATATAGCAAATTTCTGGTACGACTTAAGTACATCATCTGACAGGTTTTTTTAACCACCTTACCAAGATCCTGTTGGAGCACCTAGATAAGCCTGTGTTGATGTACTTTTTGAGGTTATCAGGGTCCTTTTTTCCACCTGTCTTTAAAGAGGATCTTTTTTTCTGAGCAAATTAGTTACTATAATCACACCATCACAATTTACATCAAAAATCTGAAGATAGATACAGCTCCAGTCCCAGGGAGAGAGGAGACTGTCATGCTTCTGTCTGTTTTTTTTTTCAGTAGTCTGTTGCTCACACACATACACACAAAGTAGTTTGAAAAAAACCTAGCATGTACTCAGAGCTTGGTCTTGCTATGCTATTGCATGATTCAACCGCTGTACAAAAAGTGTCTTTCTATACAACATTGTACTTAGAATACTGCCTGTCGGGAAAGAACGGCAAATTTCATTCTACCTGCTTACTTTTACCAGCTTGTAACTTCTTCCAGTTGCCAGCTATTCTTTGTGCTTGCCATCAGCTCAGAGATGACTTTCTCTGTTGTTAAACCACACTTTCATATTTTATAAAAAATTCTCCAAGTACTTTTACTGAGCTGTGGAACATACAGGGAAATGGATTATATTTCACTCAAAAAATTAATCCATGCTCTTTAAAACAATAACATCTCTTTAAAACCTTTCCTATTGAAAAAATGTTGTGCTGTATTCTCATTCTAAACATTGGTTTGCTCCACCCAAAACAGGTTAACACATATAAGCACAAAACCCATTTGTAACATGTTATGTGGTACAAAAAATGTTGATTCAGACCACATCAAGCTCAATTCTATATTACTTACATTTACTAGCATCTCACAACATGGTTAGCCAATTTAGTCATTCACAGGCACTACAATATTGTTAAATGTGAGTAGAGGGGAGAAAAATATGTCTCTTAAGAAATGAAACATTTAGAATTACAACAGTGCAGATTATTCTATAAGAATCCCTGTAAGATCTCTATAAGAAAGCTAGAATACAGCCAGAGTGTACTCCTGGTATTACTGTCATTTACAGGTTTATGTTTGCAGGTATTTCTCCATCTTATATACACAAACAAGTACAGGTATTGCAAAAGATCCCAAGGCTGAAACACATACTGGAAGCTACTGCATATTGCCCTCCTTTTGCTATATAGTAATTTAGAGCCTAAGGTTACAGCTTCTCTGAATCTGTAGACCCCAGAAAAAATTCGGTTCACTATACTGAATGCAGTATCCGCTTTTCTAAATTTCTTTTCTTGGGCTTCTTAGAAGTAAGAGGCAGAGCCCTATAAACCTTCAGGCAATGGCTAAAAAACACCTGAGTGTTGCTCATTCAAACCAACAGGATCTTTTCCACAGATTTGAAGGGATTTAGGACAGCTGCTCAGACTCTGTCCTAAGCATTCTTATTTTACCGTAACAAAAACTGTACAATAACGACTCATGATTAATGATTGAATGTGTTTGATTTTTTTGAAGCTATAGCTCTAGACAGAATCTATATAGCTTAAAATACTCCTTTAACATGTCAAGATACATACATACTTTCACACATTCTAGATGGAGTGCTGTTCATCCTAGATTCCATTACTAGCCTAAAAAAAAAAACCAAACCACCTCATAAAAGCTTTCTATCTAAATTCTCTCCAGTCAGATGAATTCATGATAGACACTATTTCCCATAGAGCTAATCTCCTTATTATGTGACTGAACAGTTTTGCCACATCCTCTCCCCGCAATTTTTCACATCAGATCAGTTCTGTTTGTATTAGATATGGAGATACACTATAAAAGAAACACAGTATTTGAGGCCTCATTCCAAATACATCTTTTCCTGTTATTTCAGGTTCCTGGTGCTGCCCTCCTATATTAGCAGAAGCCCTTTTGGGCTTTCAAATGGGAGTTTTGCCCGAGTACAGAGAAGGCTCTTAGCACACAACAGTACAGTTATTGGTACAAACTCCTTCTTGAATGATTAGAAAAAGACATAAAGACAAGACAGCCCTCAGTGCTGTCTGTAGGTCCTCCAGTGCTAGGTCAGTGAATCCTTCTCTTGAATAATACTCACCTTTTAATATCAGAGGGGGATCACTGTATCTGTAGCCTTTCAGATATGACTGTTGCCCTGTTGTTGATGCAAGAATAAGTGCCTTAAAAACAAATGTAAAACATATTCATAAAAACTCCTGTTATCAGAAACTATGTGAATGCTACCTCTTACCAGATATCACACATTTCTATTGGTTCTGAATTTCTGTGAGAGATAATAATCACTTAGGTCCAGATTTGCAGAGGTCTTCAGGCATGTCAGTTGTACTGATTTCAAAATAAATTTCAAAATGAGTCAGACAATAACTACTGTTGCAGATCTGGGAAATCTTCGATGGGCCCATGGTAATACACTATTATATTCAAAACCATATATTAACTTACTTATATTATGTTTGTGGATCCAAAACTGTTAGCAGAATGAGCAACTACCCAGAAAACAGGTTGTGGGGGTTTTTTTTCCCCCGCCTGTTTTTCTATATTTTAATCCTTGCTTGCAATACGGGGTCTGGTTTTCATAATAAAATGAAAAAAGTTACAAATATTAGTTTTGTAACTTCCAATTTATATTTTCCAAAGGATAATAATTCAGATAAAAAGGGAAAAAGCTGGATGTTTCCAAAGCAAAGATCCAGGTGTCAAATATACACTACATTGTTTTGAGAGAGAAACTTAGAAATTTATTCTAAGTCCAAAGATGTTAATGTGAAAATAGTTTCCAAAGGTCATGCTTACATTCTCTTGATTGTTCCATAGCAAATATGTTCAGTTTACAATTTGAGTTCTTCTATGAGCCAACACTGCCACATGATTGTGAAAGCCACGATGGGTTCTGATTGCTTATGCATAATCAAGCTATCTCAACTATTTGGATTTATACTGTATGTTGGGTATCAAATATGCCTTTGAAATTTTGCTTTCAATCGTTGTTGTAGTTAGAGTAAAAACCACTGTGCTTACATGCTTTGAAGGAATCTTCACAGTTTTCCTGCATACTACACAATGAAGTCTTAAACTGCTCAGCTGATGATGGTAGTTGACCTTTAGAAAAAATTTGAGAAACATTAAATATAAACCAGTATCTCAGGTATAATTAATGAAAAGAACTTGCAGCACTTTACCTTACAGAAAAGCCCATTTAACTGTAGGAGTGTATAATTAATTGATTTTTCAATCACTGTCTGAAAATAGGCACTGAAATTAATTGCTACTTCAGGGCTGACACGAAATGCATGTGTTCTCAGTTTTCATGGAAAAATAAACAAAAACATGTAATTGGGCGTGGTGGTGTGTGTGTGTGTAAGGAAAAAAAAAGAAAGAAACATTTAAATTTAATTTGTCGTCTTTTTGGAGTTTTTAAAGACTTCACAAAAGTATATTTTTAAATGGTGGATTTTAAAATGATGAGCATATTAAAGCAAATTATTTACATCTAAAAAGCCCCCATATTTTCAACGTTCTTTCTGATAAAACCAGTCTGAAAAATGGATGTAAATTCATGCATCATTTCTGCTGAACTGAGTTTTCATTTCTGCCCAGCACTAAATAATTCATAATTCAGTTGAGCAAATTTAAGATGGTAAGGAAAAAAAAGTAACATCTATTTCCACATTAGTTCGCAGATGAGACAAAGTGGTCTAACAACATACTTTATGAAAAGCAGTCATTTAAGTTTTATATTCCAAAGAATCATCTCACTTTCCTTTCCATCACCTCTTTCAGTTCTTATTGACTATCCATAACTATCATGGAACATTTTCATGCCAGCCTTCCCACTCGTCTCATCGTTTCAACCTTCTTAACATTACACACGTTAGCAAGAAAGGGAAAGCAGCCACTCCAGATGAGACGCAAAGCAACATGGGGGCAACATTATCAGAAGGTCTGTGAGGAAAAGTAAGGAGAACAAGAGGAAAGGAAAGAGTCAATCAAGAAGAGGAGCAGAGAAGTGTGAAGTAGTAGACTGTATCAGGCTGCTCAGACAGGTGCGATAAATAGATTAGAACAGATGGGCTAAATGGCAGAAAATTAGTCCCAAAGCTAGCCAGGAGAATAATTCTTAAAAGATAACTGTGAAAAGAAACAATGGTTCTACAGCTTTTAAGATTCATTGTAGGCTATGAATAGCATAACTGCACAAGGAAGGTATTAATTGAATACATGTGGTATTAAATCCTCCTTCCAAAATAGAGGTTAGTGTCTGCAATTCAATCCATTGTTAATCTAACCAGAAAATGCCCTTAAAATGTTCAACAACAGCTAGAATATCACCAAATGTCTAAAAACAAATTGATCTCTGTGCAGTGTGATTTAAATCAGATTGTTGCTGACCACTGGAGGAAGCACTGAAAGTGGCTGTAGACAGACAACCACTGAAAAGCAAAAAGGAAGATTGAGACAGAAATAATTACTGTTTTCTACTAGTGTGTTTCTTTATGGTATTTTTTTAACATTTTACTAGTCATTATATGTTTAAAGATTCAGTACCCTGTGCACGGCACAACTTTCTATTTATTTGAGCTAACTACAAGGGCAGACCATAGTGATTCAGGTTCGCTTTGAAAAACTCAAAGGGTCAATAAATAAGTAAATAAACTCAAGAGTTTACTATGATCTGAAAGATTTGTACAGTAATTTTAGGGAAAACCATACTTGCAGGGTCTTCTAATAGCAACGTGAGGGGTTTGGTTTTGTTTTTTAAGTTAGTCAGTTAAGGAAAGTCAAATCAACAGCATTCCTATTACGTCAGATTTAATACTTGGAAATGTCCAGTTAGTCTGGAGAGCCTGCAGACACAAACAATGCAATGCTGAATGGAAGAAGAGATTTCATATTCTAATCTATCTAAAGCAAAGCAGGCTTTTTCTTACCTAACTCCTCCAAATATTTTAGATTTTTCTTCTTGGATGTATTTTTCACCATGAAAGGGTAGATTGCATGATATCTTAATTTAAAAACTAACAAAGATTTTGTTTGCAATTAAAAGACCACAGTGTCTTTAGGGTCTTGGGAGAACCACAATTTTCAGTCTCAATAGGGAATATTTTCGAAGTTCCAACCAGTATTTAATTTTGCTAACACAAGCAACCTCAGATGCAATGCTGTGATTCTGTACTAAAAGCTGATCATAAACACAAAACTGGGGGAAGTCGATCCTACAGTGCATCTAAAAAAGGACAATAACAAAAAAATTATATAAATCAATCTTATCACAAAAAATATGTTGAGATTTCAGTGCCTCGAGCACTGGATGGACTCTACTATGTTTACTAGCTACATTCACTTTCTCAATTTACAAAGCAGAGTGATCCTAACAAGAAGGTGGCTGAAATGAAGAGGGCATAATTCTTGGTTTGTATAAAGTCGTTCAGCAATTTGTGCAAATTCCTGTGCACAGTGTGTTTTGCCTGAGTCTTCTTCATATTTTTGAAAACATTCTATAGCATTGCTTGTAATGGATCTGTGCTTTACCTCACACATGTATGCACAATATGCAACACTAATTGTATTCATGACAGGAAACATTTTCTTTGGCTGATGGACTGAAAACTAGAAGCCCGACCTACATGATTACTCCGTTAAAAAATAATTTGATGTTTAGCTCATTACGGAGCACATGTAAGAGCTACAGTGCATCCGCTGTGGTATTTCAGGGTTCCTATAGAATCCTGTGTGATTTGTTTATGATGTGGTGATGATTGACTGTCAGTTACTAATAAATGGTAAATAAAAAAGTAACCTGTGATATTAAAGTACTACATTAGCTACATTGTGATTAAATTACAGTAACACCACCAGCTATAAACCTTTATAGAATCTCCTCAGCCATGCAGTAATTCTCCTAACTATACTATTATGTAGAGCACAAATATTTCTTTGTAAGTCCGAAGCAATACATCAGGGAAGCATTTACTGCTAAAGCTAGATTGAGAGTAAATGCATCTTGGGTTGCTATGAATAAAGCTCTAGCTTCTCATTACTTTATGACAAGACACAGAAATTCACTTTACTTTTCATTTAAGCTTTTCTGCTCCAGCTTATAGATGTATGCCTTCACACTTTTATTCCCTTCTCGCTTCAGCCGTACGTAATAAATGATTATAAATTTTCACATTTGACCACCTCTCTGCTAGTCTCATGCTTAATGCACAAAGTTAGGAAGCTGCAGGTAAAAATTTCACAAACACTTTTATTTATGATGTTGTCCTTGGTAACGGAAATTTCAATGTACTGAAATGAAAAGTATGATTAAAGGGATACGACGTCCTGACAAGGATAGTAGAGGGCAGCCTTCTATTTCCCACTGAAAATATATAATACTTTTTTGACATCAATTTCATAGAGAATAGACATGGGCTAGTCATGAAAAAAAGACACAAACATGTTTCTAACTTCAGTGTTGTTCTGTTGTCTTAAATAAAACTTATTCCAAAAATACTTTGTCCAAGTTACATAGCTTTCAAGTTAAAGTCAGGCACACAGCTAATTTTGTGTAAACAAGATACCGTGCAGTAAAAAAAAAAAAAAAAAGTCTTACTGATAATTTTCTGCAAAATTTCAAACATAAAACACACCTCTCTTCCTATTAAGAGAGATATTCTTTACTCATTTCCTCTTGTCACTTTCTCTATCATTTTACCACTACAATAGGATTTATTGCTTGGAGCTTTTATCCAGTTTTGATTCTAAATTCATTTTAGCTAACTCATATTGCCCTGTGCAGATGAAAAGTTGTGACATGCTTGAAACATTTTAGAATTAGTACCCTGATAATGACTGGTTTACTTTTAATTAAACCCATTTTGTATTCTCTTTAAAAAAAATAAAAATAAATGTTTAAAAGTTCCATACAGCATTAAGAGTATTGATTACAAGTAAATGGGAAAACCAAGATAACATTAAAGTTATGTTAGTAAAATTTATAGTTTTAGATTACATGAAAAATAAATTAATCTAAAATTTTAAAAGTGAATTCCATCTTCTTGAGCAACTTTTTAAATAAATCACTTCACTTTAGTATCTCACTCTTAGAAGTGACACATTTCTTTAGCAGGTGATATTTACAATTAAAATAACTTTGTAACTTTAATAAAAAAAAAAATCACCAAACACCTGCTAGAGTTTACCATCTAGACAAATATTCTGTTTCCAATAGAATGGATGCAAATATAAAATATTCCTTTGAAATTTTGTATTTATGGAAATAAGAATCGAACTACCACATTACAGAGAATTAAATTAAATTGTGTTTAAATCTATTAAAAAAGAATTCAAGAAAATAAAGCTTCTCCATTTATGCTTTTTTAGGAAAAGCAAACCAGCCTATGTAGAGGAAAGGGATAGTTCAGGAGCTCTATACATGAAACAATGAACTTTTCACCCCCAAATGACTGTTTCAGATCCTGCTTGAATTGGTACAGACTAAAACTTGCTTTTCTGCATTAGATGGTCAACAGTATATACAAAGCTCTTAGTTCATATTCACTCTGAGGTGCATCTGTGTACAATTCATAGTGAACGTTTTCTACAACTAGCATTAACTGGCACATTTGGCAGAGAAATAGTAATGACCAAACTATTCTTCTAATCCTGGGAATTTCATAGATAACTACCTTGGCAGGGCAACTCTAGCAAGTTACATCTTTTCTTTAGCACCACTAATGATGTAAAGAAAAAAAGCTACAATATCATATTGATATTAAAACGTTATGCTTATTAATCTCCAGAGGCATTGTTTCCCAAACAAGGGTTGAGGATTTATTATTTGCTTTTTTACAAATGGATAAAAAAATTTTTCTTTTGCAGATACCCAGTCATTATGTTATTAAGCCAAAAACCTGATGGGTGTACACTCAGAACCTTTTTCAGTCTGTACTTTAACGGCATCATACCTTTCTCACTAACAGAAGCTGCAAATATTTTGTGACAGATTCCATTTGTTGACTCGTTATCACAGACCCTGAAAAATACATTATGCCTTATGTCAGTTATTAAAAAAACCCACCACAAATTACAATGAAAACAAGATTACTGGCAATTATCATTTGAATGTCTATCTTAATCCATTTCAGATTTACTGTTACTCTGAGGTTTTACACCTTGATTTTTTTTTTCTCCTACCTTACCACACAATTACAAGCTACTGTGATCATTTAAATTATTCCTTTTATAATCATTGCCATTATAATACCAGCAATCTACATAGCTGAGCATTCTGCATAGTGTCCTTTACTATTCTAAACACATTTTAATATTTGCAGTTTGAAACCTGACAAAAAAACCTTAGAGTAGACATGTGGGATCAATTACGTGAAATAAAGCGTACAGGTTAGAAGTACCACAGCAGAGCTCACACTTTCTTTTTAACTTGCTAATGTCTCTGACCCCTCTGTACAACAGCACTTTAATCAACATTTATATATTACTTTTTTTTTAGGCTTACCATTTAACTGGCTGTAAAAAATGTTTAGCAATCAATTATACACATCAAGTTGATATGCTGCAGGACTGAGGGTCATTTAAGCTTACAGCTACATCTGAAAGAGTTTGGGAAAGCCACATGGGGAGCAAACTAGCTTTTCCCTTTAAAACTTGCAAGCAAAAGGACAGCTTAATTAAACCCAATAGAGAGCGTCTCCTCAACCTTTCTGAAGCTCATTGTAAAAGCACCAACAACTGTTCTTTTGGGGCTCAAGAGCGTTTGTTTTATGTCTTCAAGCTTCGTCTGTGCATACATACAGTGCCAATAAGAAATGTCACAATCAGGTGATCATATTAGATAAATTCGATTCTGATCGCATGGCCTAATCCAGCGCTGGAACAATAACCTAAATCTGGACCTGGCTACTGATGTCTGGTATGAGATATGGGTCAGTGAACATAAGTGCTCTATTTGTAATCATAAAAAGAGAGATAATGCATAGGATGCTAAACTATTGCTTTGCCTCCCCTTCATCTTATGGGGAAATTGATGGTCCATATTCTCCAGGAGGAAAGGGAGAGGATGTGGCTGATTAGCAATCAGGGGTTTGCTCTGACTATGCATCTTTTAAAGATATTTCTTTCCTCTCTTACTGCTATTTTCAGGAGAATGGAAGTAATAAGGGTAGATTCCCCACTGTTCACTGCTTTTAGGGGAGATAGGTCTGCTTCATTATTTTATTAATCAAAACCACCACCCAACTCATTCTAAGTTCTTATGCAGCCCAGCATGGTTTCTCAGACAGCTCCACCTACTCTTCTTAGGGTTCATACACAGGCCAACTTTTTAGCTTTTGGAGAATCTCCAGGATGTCACGTTCCTTGCAGAGGCTCTTTGCTAGTCGCCTGCTAAGCTAGTGAGAAAAAATGTAGCTTTGTATCTTTCTCTGTCACTGTCTATGACAGGGAGCAGGAAACCTCATTTTACTTTTGCTAATATTAATCCCATAGCATCTAACTAGGCCAATCACACTCTACGTTCAGGATCTTCTTGGTAACTCATTATGCCTAGATTTAAAAACAAAACAAAACAAACAAGGCCATTTCACTGACATCCTTATTTTCAGATAAGTGCTTACTCATACGACAAGTCAAGAGTTAAATGGGAAATATCATTTAGAGGCTTGACTTCTTTACTGTAGTCTTCAAAAATAGGATAACCAGAATTCTTCCAGAACTGTAGATGAAGTGAGGTGTGTAGTGCATGTACAGGACATGATACATACTTTAAGTGCATCACTCATATTCACAGTGCCTCAGCACAAGTGTTAGGAAATGTCCAAACACCTCAGATTCCACCTAACGGACATCTTGGGGTTGAAAAGATCCAGGGAAATCTAGACAGCTCTGTCCAAAAATCTTTCATTATGTAAGGAAGTTCTGTAGTTGTACTAGTTGAATACTAAAACATTTTTTAGTTTGGAATAAAGGCCGCAAGAATATTGTCTCTTTCAATGTTTTTTGGTCATTCTTAACCTGAATTGAGCAATTTTCTGAATTATTACAGATGCATTGATCTGACTTCAACCTGAAGTTACTGAGGTTTTATAAGACTGCAGTAAAGCTTTCTTTGCATTAACCAGCCAAGCACATAAACATTTTAATGAACTGTTTTTACATGGTTCGTTGAGTAGCTCCTAGTCTCCTATAATACAAATCACTTCTCCGTCACACTTAGCCCTCTCATACAGGCCTTTCTTCCCAGTGTACAAAATGCAAATTGAATAGCAGTTCTGTGGAAATTCAGCAAATATTAACATTCTAGTCAGTGTACCTCCCAATAGTAAAAATGTTTAAGCTATTGTGTCATATAAAGAATATCTCCAGCGATCACAAGCAATGAAATAGAACATGTAGAAAAGCAAGCGTCACTTATCACCAAGCAAACTGTGAGGGACCACTATAAAATAAGCCTCTCAGAGCTACCGCATTGCACCGCAAACGTTTCAGACAATGAACTACAGTGTTGCCATGGAGTACTGGGGGAGCTAAATTGTCATTAATCATAGAACAGACCATCTCCCAAACAGGTATTTATTTTATATTGACCTAAAGGTTGAAGTAAATTATTGAAATCAACATCACTGTAGACCAAATCTCTCTGGAATAATTAAATGACATTAATGACAAGCGTTCTGGTGTATTCTAGTCAACCTTTAAAAAGCAACATGAAAAGCATAAAATATTTATTGTTGTGTTTTCAAATAGACTTTATGACACATTATGTATTTTTGAGATTAAAGATTAGTTCTAACACATGATTTAATAATGAATGCAAATTATAAATGAATATTTAACAAACCATATCACGTTTTATGTCTTAACATATCCTTTGCCATTACTGTGACTGAATGAGAAATGGCTCTGTGATGTATTGTCCTGCTGCCTAGGGCTCTGGTGTTTTCACCTTGATATGGCCTTTAAAATAAATTAATTTGTTAACATTTAAGAACTCTGTGTAAGAGTTGACATAAAACATTTATAAGTCTGTTTATGATTGAACGAGCCATGTGCTAATCAGATAATATTTGTTTTAAAAAAATAATTTATTTAGCCAATTGTTCCATGAAAAAAAGATTTGGAAATGTTTATTTCCAAATTGAGCTTAGGATTAAGTGGTACTAATGGTACCATAAAGATGTTATATAGTGTTAATATAACCTGAGTATTAAAAACATAATGAATTTGCTATTTATGAACCATTAAGTTTTACCTCAACCCCAGAATAAACTTCCTATCATTACAGACCTATTAATAACTTTTCTCTTTTTTCTTCTATCCTTATTTGCTTCTTTGCTTTCCTCTACATGGTGACAGAGTCATATTTTTTATAGTTGTAGGATGAATTAAAATATGTTTATAAAAGCAATATTTTATTTTATTCTGGACAATATTTTTTAGTGCTTAAGTAACAATGCAGACTACTACCACAGAAAGACAAAGAATATTTTTGTTTACTTTTCATTATTAGTTTTTAATGCTATATCTATCCCATTAAATTTATTTTGTTGTTGCAAATAAAAAATGCAAAAAAATAGAGGCTTCTCAGCTTTATAATTTTTTTCATTTTAAGTGGCCTAATTCAGACTTCCTGTTAAGAGAAGGCACTACATCCAACTTAAACCGAAGTATGGCCATTACATTGGGTGCAAGTTTCGCTAAGTTCTCCAGCAAATTTTAGTGACTGCAGTAATAAATCTCATGTCTGCCAGTGCTCAGCTGAGCTGACCACATAGATCACTGTCCTAATTTAATTGGCCACAAATTGGACTTACTTGCAGTAAATTATAACAAGAACTTGGCTATTAATATTTTGTATTTACATAAGACTCAAAATATTTAAAGATTAATAAAAAAGGAGAATAAAATTCTGATAAGAATTTTCCTTTACCACCCCTTTTAACTCACTGTTTCCGCACCACTTATGACCCAAAGAAGAAAGCATCAGATATTTGAGGAAAAATAGAACAAAAAAAATAAGAATAGAAAGAGGAGGATGGGCCAGGAAGGATGAGATTCAGAAGGACACTGTGACTAAAGGACAGTAAGAAATGATGAAATTATTACCCTTTGGTGAGGAAGAAATTAAAAACAAGAATGAATTTGCTAACTGGCAAGAGAATTCTTACAATAGCAATCCTTACTCTTTTCTCCCAGTGTCTGCCTTGTCTGTCTGGAGTGCACTATCACACAGATGTTTGGGTGTTCATTTGGTTTTGGATTGTTTATATATTTTCTCACATTTCCCAGGCATCCCTACCTTTTCCTGTCATCTTCTTGCAGTCATCTCTCCCCATTCATTTTTGCCATTATTTTCTTCACATCTCAGCCTCCAGTGCCATCTTTCTTGTTGCTATTCTCTTGTGTTCAAACTATTTCTGACGTAAGCTATGCCACCTTGCAAGGCTTATCTCATGATCAGTCTGGGGATCACTCCTATTTATGCTCCATCTCAGTTCAGAAATTTTTTTCATCTGCTGCTTCCTATATGTTGAGGAAAGCCGCGGCCATCACCAATTCTCCTTCTCTTCACACCTCTTGAAAGAGATCTAAGAGTATCCACACTTCACCATGGACTGAAAATAAAATTGCTCCTTAATAGATTTGGAGAGATTTTCTTTTAAATCATTAAAGTCTTTCAAGATTGACTGTTAACTCAGTTCAGATTTCACGGTTATTGACATGAGGAAGCAAAAGCAAGCAGATCCCAGTAGGATCAAGTACTAGCTCTCCACTGAGCTGCTATATTTCCACATCACTGCTTACACCAAGTTTTGTGATTATACACTGACTGATCCCAAGCTAGCCATAGTACAGTAAAGATAAAAGAAAAGGTGAGAAAGAAAGCTGTGTGAAGGTTATTCTATGTTTACCCTTGTTTTCAATTTGAAAAGCTACCATTCTCATGACACGCTGTAGTTCTGTGCTGATCTCTCCACGTGCAGACAAAAGCCAAAGGTGAACACTGGATGACAGACTAGTTTCACTCAATAAAACACTTCAGTTCTCCACAGTATTATTCATGGCCCAGGATGCTTTTGTTCCAGACCTAAATCCAGAAGATAATAATCTTGTTTCTCTTTCCCACGTTTTTTCCCCTCCCATACTGAAACTCAAACTCTCCTCAAACAATTTACACCAGTGCCTTTTCCATTTATTTACCGTTCGTTAACACAGGTGAGGTAAAACATCATACTTAAGAAGAATTTAAAAAGCCAAGCAGCACATCAGCCTACAATGCAAGAACTAATAGAACTTAGGTTTAACCGTCCACGTTCTCCAAGCATTAGCATGTTATATCAAGCCTGATGCACTTTTCAAATCTGATTAAAATTATTTTTTTTCTCCAGCTTCTTAGCTTTACTTTTTTCTTATTTCTTAGCTTTACTCTAAGGACAACAGTCTCCTTAATTCCACAGAATGATTTCCAGGGGAGACACATGGATTTGCCTGTACAATCACCTTGCCACCATCTTTTGTCAAAATTCTCAACAAGCAGCAAACCCCTCCCAAATACCCTAGTATTCATTCTGGGCCTTATTCAATGCCCACTAAAGCCAAGTAAAACAATTTCATAGACTTTGGTAATATTTTCTGTGAGACTTAGGGGTAGCCAATGACCATAAATCGGATAAGCAGTTTTGTAGATTATTCTCTCTCACTTAACTCTCTTGAGCTTTCTTAAAAAGCGCATGGTAGGTATAGCCTAATGTGCTAGATAAGAAGTGTTAAAATACTATGCATCACTGTACACTAAAGCCAAGATCAGGTAAATCACTTCACCTGTGACAAAATAAAATTTGAGTCAAGGTTCACACAAACTAGCATTACAATGTTATGTTTGTGTTCATATTATGTCCATTCTGCCACGTGCATCTAGTTACAATCTCTGCTTTCAAAACCAGCAGTTACATTTATGGGCAAAGAAAAGGAAAGAAGCAAAATTCAGGTATGTGAGAAAGCATCACTTAAACTGGTAAAGGAGAAATAATGGACAGTAATCAAACAGCTACTTCAGAAAGCAACAATGCTTTCAGCATTGCCACCTGAAAAATTAGGAATGAAGAAAACAAAAACAATTCCCAGCTGAAGTATAGACAAAGAAGATAACCCTCCCATAGGAGCTCAGCATGATAAGTAGCCACAGGGAGAATCACTGTGATCAGTCAGAAAGGCAGGAGAGTTATTAGCTTAGCCCTGAACCTCCTACTTAATGTGGGGCCAGTGGTGATAGTTAACAGACCCTGGCTAAGGTGACAAGCTTTGGACCTGCTTGAGGAAATCCAATTGAGAAGCAGCCATGAGGAACAACAAGCTAGAAACAGATGTTCCAGCTGCAAAGATGCGCACATGTTTAACCTGAATATGTAGAAAAAAATATTATTTTCTATAGATAGTGATTTCATCTCCTTCTGCAGCTCAGGTACTGTCAGATCTCATTATCCACAGCTAAAGTGCATCCTTCGTGTTTTGGAACAGATCTTAAATCCAAGCAGAGCTGTTTGAGTGATAGCTACTGAATGAAGAATTCAAGGCACTAGATTAATATTCTGAAGATAATCTTAGTATTCAAGCAAAACAAGGCTAAACTCATGGGAATACAAAAAGTTAAATTACAACACAGCGTTAAAGTAATTACTAATACCCATTTAACCCAGCATAAACCATCAGGAAAGCTATCTTTCTTTCAGCTGTCAATTCATATTTAGCAACTAATGTTGATTAGATGTACTTCTATCAATAAATATCTAGACCACTGCCAAAATGGGACGGGAACAGGTTTGTCAAAAGGAGCTAATTACACTCAAATGCAGTTGTGCCAAATACAATAAACAAAATGTCAAAGACTTAAGCTAGTCTTTTATGCATCTCTGGGCTCCATAGTATATAAAGGAGAGTACAAAAGTCCTATGGGATGTTAATATCATGTATACAATATATACTCTGGTGTATATTTTCCTTCGCAGTTCTATAAATCTCATTAACATTCATGAAAACTACATATGCACCTCAAGAGAAGAAAATGCCCCGCTATGTTGATTTTTACAAGAAATGTACTATTCTCAACACAACATATGCCTGTTCCAGATTTCAAACACATCCCATTTTAGGGACATGCAACATCCCTAAATAGTTACTGCTAAATTTGTTTATGGTTCTACATTAAAAAGTAAAATAAATGAAATATGTATAAGAGAAACTAATACCATTGACTCTGATTGCAAAAGCCTATCTCTGAGTGCATGAGGAAATATCTTGACAACCAACATTTTCTTCTATGTCTTTCTTAACTTCTAAGCCCGTGTAGCTTCAGGGGCTAGGAGTAAACTAAACTACTCTTTCAACCTCTTAATTTTATGTATTGAAAAGAAGTTAAAGTTATATGACTGTACGTTCTCTTTTGCTGCCATTTTCAAAGAAAATAATCTCAGTAATTTCCAAGATAATAATAAAATAAGACGTCCCTGGCTAAAGAATTTTTTTTCATCACTTCTAATTATGGTAGAGTATGATAAATTGATCTGATATTTAACTTAAAGCCAAGGATATTTTGAGAAGAGAAGGCGCTGGGGAGACCTTATAGCGGCCTTCCAGTACCTGAAGGGGGCCTATAAGAAAGGTGGGGAGGGGCCGTTTGCAAGGCCATGTAGCGATAGGATGAGGGGCAATGGTTTTAAACTAGAGCAGGGTACATCTAGATTAGACATTAGGAAGAAGTTCTTTACAATGAGGGTGGTGAGGCACTGGCACAGGTTGCCCAGAGAGGTGGTGGAGGCCCCATCCCTGGAGACATTCAAGGCCAGGCTGGATGAGGCTCTGAGCAACCTGATCTAGTTGAAGATGTCCCTGCTTACTGCAGGGGGGTTGGACTAGATGACCTTTAAAGGTCCCTTCCAACCCAACACATTTTATAATTCTATGATTTTCAGTTGTCTTTCTGCATTTAAGTAATATCATAGCAGGGAAAAAAGGGGATTAGCAAATAAAATTTACCAAAAAGGTAAAAATTTAGAATCATATATATATAAATTCCATAGGGAAGTATGAAACTTTCTTCATTCTTAGTTCTTCGGAGTTCTAAATTCTCAAAAATTGGATGATAATGATAGGTATTTTTCCAAATTGTAAGCACTTAGAGTTGACATAAGGATATATAAATTTTTGTTAAATATAGGTTTGTAGTACAGTGTTTCTTATGAAACCAAAGCAAATTTTTTTTTAAATATGCCTTCAACTTGGTTTAGCTAACAATTATTTGGGGAACATATGGAGGAAAAGTTTCTTCATAATGCAGCTTCTACTTCAGAGGAACTCAGTGGCCAAAAGGCCAGGAATTTACCCCTCTCTTAATATATACTGAAATATTTCATTTCAGCCACTTAAAGAAGCTACAAGCTTCTCCCAGCTGAACAATACTACGAATTCCCTAAAATAAAAAAAATTTTTGAAAAATTATATGTTAAAGCCTGTACTGAAATGTAAGCAAACTACCAAAATAAAATCAAATCTGTAAAAATATATGTGCCACTGTTTAAAGCTAAGTATTATTTTCATTACCTCTATGTAATATTTCCTTACATTTCAAGTATGGGAAAGTATTGCATGCTAGAATGACTAAAAGCTGATGGCTGACAGCAAAGATGCCAAATACTGAGTTTTTTGGAAAGTCCAACCATTAAAATAACAACATGCTAAAGAATAGGTGTGCCTGCGGGAAATCTAGATAAATGTTGGGGTTTCACCACAGAAGCAGACTGTGTCCGTTTTATACTATGAATTGCAGGTTTCAGTGCTACATTTCTTTACTGAATGCTAAGCAGATGTTCTAAAGTATTTAAAATAAAATATTCAAGAAAAATAAAAGCATATCTGTCACAATCTTCAACAAAGATGTACTATGAGGACCTCTAAGAGCAAGAAAACTACTGATGAGGAAAAAGCACCAGAAATTAACTGGATTTCAATTGGAAAAATGTTTTCTTCTAGTATGCAAAAACGTAATAATAGATAATTACCATTCATATGGTACTTCATGTAAAATTCTTTACACTGATGAAAATGGGAAGCTGTCATTATTTATATCTTATACCTGAAGAAGCTGAAGGAGTATGCATTCAGGCAAGAAATGTCAAAATGTCTACCCAGAATTTTTGCTAGCCTGGAGGATCAGGGGTATGGATAAATAAAATCCAGACATACTAGCTTCTACAACCATAATCATGCAAGGGAATGATATGGTTAACACACCATCATTTTAGGCTGCTTTCTCACCTCAAATGTTTGTTTATAGTTGGGTCTACTAGAGGCACTTTTTGGCACCCCACAGGCAAGTCTTAAAATTCATACGTCTGGATCACACTAACATGCTTAGTTGCTCTGCAGCCTCCTTTCCATGAACTGCAGTGATATGTTTTACATCATATAGCAACACTTGTAGTACTAGCATTGGTAACACAACCAGCTCTTCTAGTAACGAAGACTCTCAACTCCAACCTATATAACAGTTCAAATCCCTATTTTGAACAAAGGTCCAATGCAAACCCTTCCCATCAGCCTAGAAACCGTAGCAGTACATTATTTCAAAACTGTGTTTAAAAAAAAAAAGTAAAATTCTGATGCCTACCTCCATAGATCCCTCTATAGATGAGATAGGGAGGAAGGTTAATGGCATGTAATATACAAAACATGACATGGTCTGAGTATCAAGGGACTCTTTGGAGCAGGGATCAGCTTTCTGGTTTTGTGGATGTTGAGTCATGACTGGACATCTTAATTACTGCTTCAAGAGCAATCAAAACCAGTGAGTCCATTATCTTATCACACCATACCTCTAAGGGCCCTTTTGCCTATGAAAGTAATTCTTATTTCAGGGTTTGTTTTTTTGCAGGTTAGCATGCTAGAGAGAAGGGACATAAAAGTTCAACATGTAACTCAAATTTTCATGTAAAACAGTATATAAAGATCCTATGAATTAGTTCCCCTCTCCATAATACATCCAAGTTACATTCCACTGTTTCAAAACATGTAAAGCAATAAGTTCACTAATTACACATGCTGAATCTTTTCATATTTAAGTGTGCATTTGTGTATGTGCGTATGACAACACAATCAACTTAATACCGTTAAGGAAGTCAGTTAAATAATTTTGGGCCTGTCCTCTGGCTGAATGCAAGTGCACGTATCAACAGTTTGAAGAATCCCCAAAGCATTCCTTTCAGCAAAAGTGGGTTCTATTTAAAGTGTGACCATGCATCACTCCCTTTGAATTTGCTAGTCACAAGTAGTATATAACATCGTGATTGTGAAATTCTTCAACCTCAAATTGGCTCAGTCAAAGCTGAATACATTGGAAATTGCTATAAATATGGACAATACTTTTCCAGGTATTACTCCACCCTTGCATGATTATGGTTGTAGAAGCTAGTATGTCTGGATTTTATTTATCCATACCCCTGATCCTCCAGGCTAGCAAAAATTCTGGGTAGACATTTTGACATTTCTTGCCTGAATGCAGCCGAATTTAAAATAAGTGGTTATATTAAATTAAAAACATATAAGAGAATCTTCTTCACAGCACTTTGCTCCATTGGAAACCTAGCTACTTCCATAGTGCAGGTGAAGTCTGCAAGCATAATGGACAATTATCCAAAGAAGTCACTAAAGCTGTGAAGGTTTCGTCTGCCCCAAGACTGCAATATGCATTTGTGTGAATTTTGACACTTCTAAACTGCTTTGCAAGCATGGTTATAAACTCCACATGGCCAAGTATTATCCCCATTAACAGGTGGAGAAAATAAAGGCAAACACCATTCCTCCACAAAAGGATCTCAAAATTGTGGCCACTTAAGTACTAATCAGCAAGTACACCTGGTTTTCATGTATGCCAGTGACTGGTTTTCCACAGCTACTAGAGAACTTGCAAGTTACTTTCACAAAGTTCTTCTGTAACTGAAAGTGCTGAGATTACAGCAGACATTTCAGCGTCTGTCAGACTAGGGCTGCACTCCCCCTGTCATTTCCATGTTCTTTCTCATTCTATATATGGCACTAGACATGGACTGCAAGTATAATTTTTTTCGTCACGGTTCCTTGAATAGTTATTTCCTACTTCTCTATCAATTATTCTTTGGATGAAGCTTATCTGGCTTCTAAATTTCAGATAGACTTTCTCTATTTCTATTTCAGTAGTTCTAACAGAAGGCTCACTAAGAATCAGATGATTAGGATCTAACAAATAACCAACATCCATATGAAATCTTACGTACCTCTGGCAGGATCTAAACAATATACTTTCATTAAAGATAGCAAAGGAGAGTTATGCAATGCTTTATTTGTTAGTAAGGCAAATACAAGTCACACAGCACATAGAGGATACCAGAATCATCTTTAATGCAGCAGGCAAAGGTCTTAAAAAAAAAAAAATATCCATTTTGGGGAAATTGAAGGGTAAAAACTTTTTTTTTTTTTACTTAACTGGGGGGATGAGGGGAATATTAAAAAGAAAATAAAAAAAATAATCACAGAACAACCACTTCCATTGTAAAGATATAGGCTAAAATACCCTCAAAGATTGAGGGCCGTTCCACCTCACCATGATCACACTTAGTGGCTTATATATAAGTTAATCTTATTTGGCACTGAGAAGAAGTGTCACAGCACAGGGTGAAAACAATCCACAAAACCCCCAAAACATAGGTGCCATCATCTCTACTGCCTCTAACTCAAATAACTGAAGCCAATTTACAAGGAAACAAGGAGAAAACAAATATCAGCTCCAAACATCCTTGCTTTTGTGTGCTTAGGTCAGACGTCTACTGTGAGTTGTTGTGCAATCAGAGTATGATGCCTTTGTTTTCAACTCCACTTAAAATATAATTTCCTGATCTAATCCTATTTATTAACCAGTGTGAACATTTTTGTCCCTAAAAGGTATCCTAGCAACATTAATGACCCAAACATTAATTCTTAAAAAGGCAGTAAGCCAGTTTACTGATACAGATTCCTTTTTGCCACCAAGTAATCACACTAAAAATCCTCTCAAAAGATAAGTGAGGGTCTCACCCACAGAACCTCCTTCCCTCAAATAAGAAAGTCGTAGTCCAAGATCAAGGCAGCGTAGTAACTTTGGAAATTTATAAAATTAAACCTTAATGCCTTCCTTTTACATCAGAAAGGAGGATGATGAGTCTAAACAAACAAACAAACAAAGGTATCTAGATGATCCTCCAGTAAAAGCCTTTCTTAACTTGATGATCTGTTCCTGTGACATCTTTGGTCATCATGTGTTTCATGGAGTATTGTATTAAATAGAAACAACAGAAATAAATTTTAAACCAAAATATTTTACATCTGTATTTGAAATGCAGATGCATGTCTCTTGCAAATGATTGGTGTGTTTAAAGTACAAAGTTGATTGACACATGCTTTCACTTAATGATGGTAATTACAAAGAATAACAACTCCAAACCACATCTGTTCAGTGTAACAATCTTGTTGTGCTATGCAGATTACATTGAGAGCTGTCAGAAATGCCAATTTTACCACAAATCACGCATAAGCACATTTGTAAGACAAGAAACAGATTAATAAGCATCAACACTTTTCTGTAAACACTTGTTGAAGAGAATAAAAGCTGTTAACACTGAAGGAAATGATACAACAGTGGATGCTTTCTCTATCGAGCTTGAAATAAGAAATCACAGGAAGGACAAGAGTGCAGGCTGCATCCCCAAAGAACAAGTTCCCCTGTAGCAGATGAAGATGTGGAAAACTCAACGACCACACTTCATTTGAACAATATTTAATCACATTTACTCTTTCCGTTTGATCAGTTCTCACTTAATCTTCATTTTACACAGCACTAGATAATATACAAACAGTCCATTTTTAAATTGTACTGAATTCAAGTACCTAAAATACTGTACAAAAAACAAAAGCTCGATTCTAAGTTGAGTAAGCACAGCTAACAAGCCTAGAGGTCTTATTTGTCAACTATTTTAATATTATTTTAACATTCTAAAGAAAAGTGCTTCCAGGATGGCTTTTTTTTTTTTAATTGCATAACGTTCAAATGTAAATTGAACCTAAAACCACTAAATGAAGAAAACTGAAATAACTAAGTCATAAATGCTATGAACTTTTTACCATATCACAATTATAGGTGCCTTTATTCAAAAGCTGTTTAAGATTCAGGGTCATGTTTTTACTATAGCAAAGGAGCATGGAATTATAGGCAGGCAGTCATATGATCTCAGACAAGTCATTAATGTAACATGACTTTGTTTGCTTTTGTATGACAGAAGACATTACAAGTTATAGCTGACATGCAATATAATTGTAGAGTAAATAAATAGCATGATTTTAAAACAAAAAAAGGTTCTTAGATATGCTCCTCACAGTAATATATATTTTTAAATGGAAAGAAAAACGATTTTTTTTTTTTTTTAAATCTTTGGGAAGTAGTTTTCCACTAATCTGACTTACTTAACTCTAAATAATCAAGACAGGAACTGTACATGCACATATAATAGAAACTTGACAAATCATCTTTTTGGTTGTAAGCATTTATTTTCCCAAATTGTTTAAACTTATTCACAAACTGCCACAACAGATAAACTGTATACTCTTAGTGGATCAGTTAGACATCCTGCAGATTTAGCCAGAGATGAGACATTCTGTGTACACCATTTGCTTTGAAGTTGAGCTTTAATTTGCCTGAGTTTGCTCAAAAAAAAATATTTTATTTTATATTTATGGATAATGCTGATACAGCTGCCTTAGGTATTTAAAGCATACAGATAAGCTAACAATGATTTACATCACACCCAAAGATTTCATGAAAAAGACTATTTACCATCTAAGTATTATAATCTACAAAATGTCCATAAATAGTAGAATTATTTTCATGCTCTAGGCTTATTGAGTTTCCAATAAAATGAACAAAATATTTTTGTAACTAGTAGGAGAGATCTTTCAGAATATTAAGTGTCATATCCTGCAAACCATTTCACTACTAGGCAATCCTCCTCAAATCTATGAAGTTACATACAGAGTTTGGACCCTGACCTTGTTTTGTATAAAATTCACATACCTCTAGTTTTCTGTTAAAACTGTGCAATTTTTATGCAGCTATGTAGCTTGATATGTGATCACACTGGAGATCACAACTCCCAATAAGGAAACCAGTGAAATATTTTCAGAACATATTCAGAACTTCTAAAACTTGCATTTGTAAATGTCAATAAAGTCTACTGAACATTACAACAAGAACAGCAGCTACCAGGATTTTAGACACGTAGTAGCATTGCTTCTATCAAGCCATTAGCAATAAAATTAACAATCAGAGATTATTTGTTGCAACTGTCAAGCAGAAACAGTGATATCACTTAGCCAGCAGGTTTGCAAACTGTGTCACTGTGCGAGCCAGGGTTGAAAGTTCTTGACTAAGGAGTGCACCTGCCCATCAGAACCATTGTTTAACCCTCTCTTCAGGGCATAGCACAGCGTGCTTCCTAGTGCAGTGAGAAAGGATTCTCTAACCTAATATTCTTCATCACAACAAATATGTAAGCCTGAACAAATTTTCCCAGAAACAGCTGCTTCTATGGTGTCTTGGCATTTGAGTAAATGATTTGCAGAAATTCCACAGGGAAGGAGGTACTTTAAAGGCTGCCAGTGAGTGTGATAGGGCTAGAAGAAGAGTGAAGAGGCACAGCTGTGACAGCTGAAAGCAGGATAAGCTGCCACTGATCTGTTTCTACGCTTATCACAACATCCATTAATCAATTCCAATCACAGCAGGCCCACCAACTAAACTATACTCCACCTCTCAAAAACTGACTACTCAGCCTTGTAATCGTCCTGAAAAATTGTTCATTTGAACAAGTGTCACAGGGACAGTGTGTTATTTACTTTATTTAAAAAAATTCTATCATATTTCCATTTAAAAAAAAATAATCAAGCAACAGTTAAAATATCCACAGGTCTTTCTTCCCAGAAGTGTTCACTTACTTGATCTTTTTGTGTGTAATTTTAAATGAAAAGAAAGCATTTCCCTTCTTTCTCAAAGTTGTGTCATAGATGCTAATTTTAGTGAACTTAAGGTCAACAGCAGACCAATAGGTCTGTATCTTGAGGACAACCCAGAATATAATTAGTTTTTACCCTATCATTTAAGAAGAGTCTCTTTAAATATAGTTCTCATAATGTGAACTAATTAAAACTAGAGTTACATTAAAAATGACACAATACACAAATAACACAGAATGCACCGAGTTGCACTAACAGAACCATAATTAGATATTTTCTAGCTGATACCAGGTTATTTTTAAGGTTCACTTTAATAAGTGTACTTCCCATGACATTATTCTGAGCATTCATATCATTTATTCTGAGCAAAGGGCTGAAGGAACACCACTGACCGCTATTTTGATACATCACGAGCTCATCTGGATGTGCAAATTCTGCAGGTTTTGAAGGTGTAATTTGTCCAGCACATAAGTTGCAGTAATATTTATTCTCTAGAACAACTGACTAGGCAGTTCTATAGTTAGTTTGCTTGTTCATGATTTTTCTAGTCATTAATGCAATTTACAATTAATGCTTTTGTTGACCCCATGTCTGTCCAGACAAGTTGCAGTTTCAGGGAATATAACATCAATGAATTAAAAGCATAATGAAGAAAAATATTTCTACCCATTGCAAGTTCCACAACCTGTTAAAAGATAATACAGGAACACCTTTCCATAGATTTTGGAAGGCGAACGTACTGAGTGAGATCTCTTGGAACAAGGAGTGGAGATACCTGAATTTCTGGCCCCCAGTGCTCTCTGTTACATAGAATTCAGTCTGGTGTTGACAGGCCAGAAGCTTTAAGCTTGACTAGGCATCAAAGAAAGCACTTAATCAGAAGCCTGGCTACTTAAAGTTACCACTTGGAAGGATTAAGTGCACTTTGTCTATCTCTTTGCAATGTCAGTTTAACGCTTGGAAGGAGGTGCATGGAATAACCAAATAGATTTAGAAGCCAGCATCCCATTACTATCTAGTATTTAGATCTACTATCTAAATCTACTATTCCTTGGGTATCTGTGCACCCAAGGAACATGGCAGGTTTTGGAAAGTCTCCCAGTGTAATACACCACTTTAACAGCTTCCTTATTTATGCAGCTGTCATGTCATTGAAGAACTGTATTCAACCTTTTTATAGAAAGCTGTGTATTTTAATAGTGGTATGGGTTTACAAGAGCTAGATGCCTGTTGTGACATTTGTGAAATTTTACTCATTACCAAAGGTATTTTCCAAAGACCACATTACAAATGCATGCAATTTACAGGGCTTCAAAACATGCTTATTTGCTGCGAGTTGCGATTATTTACACAACATCAACAGTTTTCTAGTTGATACACAAGCAAAAGAAAGAGCCAGGCATAATTACCATACAACAGCACAGAACATCAAACAGCAAAATTTACACTGCTCATTCAAGGGAGCAGTAGCCCACAATTACCACTGGCAAGTAATTTGTTTAACTTTTGAATTCTTCATTTATTTAATAGGATGGTGTCAATTATCAAAGTGTCAAGATAGGTCTTTCATGCTAATCTTAAATATCTTCTATTACCATGATATATGCTGTCCATGCAATACATATTATCATGTAATATCACGTGACCTACTTTTATGCTTATTATTAATATTACTTTGACAAATAGATGACTATGTCCATTGGCAGCGCAGAATGGACACAGTAAACATGCTGGGGAAATTCTTAATTTAGAATCAAATTGTGCAAGGGATATAGTATTTGTAACTAGCTTTCTAACCCTAGGTAAAACTTGGTAAGTACCACAAAACTGCTATTCATTTTAGCATGCAGTACCTTCCTACCTTTTGTCACCTTCATCATATTGGAGATTTAAGGATTTTTTTTTTTTTTCACTTCCTTGACCTCCCTTCAAAACGGGTACAACTCACTCTTCTAGATGGCATTCCTAGAAACAATAACATAATGTAAAAATACTACCTGTATAACATAAAGGAATTTTGATTCTCAGGCCTGCTATAATTTCCAAATTTTTTTTTTCCCCCACTTGTTTTCAGCACTAAGCTCTTTGGCATAGAGTTTTCCTCTACATTTGAAAAATGCCTACCAAATAGTGAGCGTGTATACAATGTAAATAACAACATGAATCTTCACCTAAGCAAATTCCTGATGCAGCCTCTGCAGTGGCAAATTAAAAAAGCTTCACCTTCTTCAGACTACTTTTACAATCTAGTTTTGCGTTTACACTAAAACAGAAATGTCTATATATTTCCCATGTAAAAATAAACCAGAAAAACTGAAGGAAAAAAAATTGCTTCCAGCAGACAAAGCACAGGCTAAGAAACAGACAGCATCAACTTAGAGGTCTGCATTTCATGAAGACAGAATAAACCAGAGTGCTCTGAAAATTGTGACATTTAAAAGTACAGAAATAATAGAAAACGTATCAGATGTGCGCACACATAAGAACGTGCTTACTCTTAATTTATAAAGAAAACATAGTAGAACGGAAATCCATTACATACCAGGTTTAGAAGAATCTAACAGGAATCTAATAACTCAGTCATAAACCACTATTCTACATGAATATTGCTTTTACTGACCTCTTTTGATCATAAAAAGAGCATTGATAAGCTGTCAAAAGACACGTACATGGCTTCCAATTTATGCAGATAAATACTCAAATGTTACAATCAGAAAAAGAGACTGCAAAAATAATCTTATTCAACACAAAAGCCAACTTTGTGCATTCATTTGTATTTTAAATTCAATAGTAACAAAAGTTTTACTGGTGCATCTTATTGTGACTATACAACCCAAACAGAAATGGGAAAAGGAGCTGGTGCACTACTCTGCCTACTGAATTATTAAGTTTCTATTGAAAATGCCTGGCAGATGACTCCTTTCTCACAAAAGACATTGGAAATGAAGACATTTAAAGACAGGGGAATTTCTCTTAAACAGTAATAACCCTAACACTGTGTAGCTGTAAAAAGTACCAGCATTCTGCTAAATACATGGCTTCCACATTCTGAGACCTAGACAAGGCAGAGAAATATTTGGAAGTCACATTATGCCTTTAGCCTCAAAGAAACTTCCCAATTTAAGTTAACTTAAATGTACCATCCACGAGAATATATATTTTAGTGTTAATTGCTTGTATTCAATGTTCAACGTTTCCAAAATACTGTGATGATTTTTAATACTCTTTACAAAGCAGGTTTTTTTAATACTATGAACAACAAATTCTTTCAAGGATTTCTCCACGTTTAGAATGTCGGGTTTGGGTTTTTTTCTCTGAAGGCTTCAATCATCTGAGAAATTGGGAGAAAAGCTAACTATTCTGCTTTGCACCTCTGTGCATTTGTGAAGAATTGGTCACTGATGTCTTTACTTCTCTGTGCAGAGAATGGCAGTAAATGCCCCCTCAGGACACAGCATCACTCGGTTAAAGCACATAGCATGGAATGATCTTTATTCTCTGGACATCACAGCCTACCAATACAGTATTGCCAGTGCAATATGTCATAAACGTGTTTTATGTATTGTATATCTTACTGAAGTCTCATCTTTCCTAGACCACTCCTGTAAACTAATAGCACAGAAGTCTAGTCTCAAGCACAGTGAAAAGGGGCCATTAAACTGACAGATTAAAAAAGCAGGTTCCACTGGGGTTCTAGGTACTGTAGGAATGGCCACACACGTTCATCTAACATCAATATTAAAAAGCACAGGCAAGCAAAACTGCAGGGCTCACCTACGTGTAGTATTCCTAAGTTCAACTAATAAAACATACTTCACCTATTACTATATACAAGGATGTTGTCTACAGCTGGTTTGTAGTTAACTGTGAGTTCCTTTACAGCGTTACAACTGCATCTGTACAAAGTGTGCATTGAGTTAATAGTTAAATTCTTAACTTATACATAGGCTATTCCCTAAAAGTTATAAAAATACCACCACAGCTAAGCAGATCCTCCTGAAGCTAAGAATCTATTTCTTCAATAAGAGCTGTTCATAAAGATCTAATTAGACCACTGATTTGCTTTGGAACTGAGACATAGGAACCCTCTAATCTGTTTGAATACTTTCTTCTTCCCCCACCTGTTGAGTGAGAAACAGTTTCTCACCTTTGCAAAGCACTTTGAGATCTACTGGATGAAAAATGCTGTAGATTTTCATGCAGTTCCAGACACAGCAGAATAGGAGAGAGTTTTATGACTCAATAGCATCAGAAGTTGGAGAGGTCAAGCCAAAGCTATTATGATCTAAGTACATTAGTGCTCTGCAAAGAGAAATCCTCTCTTTAAATTATATCTATCAAGAAATGTACCTAGTTCTGGCTTTCTAAAAACAACAACAAAAAAAGCAACACCCAACTTTAAGTGCAAGACTTGATATATACATCAGCAGATATATACTGATCTTATGCACCTGTCTGCAAAATGCATAATATTTAATATTGCTCAGAAGTTGAAAAAAGGGATTTTTTGTTTTTGAAACAAGGTTTGTTTGGTTTTTGGTTTTTTTGGTTTTTTTGTAAGAGACAAGACTGCTTTACTACTGTTGCTTTTGTTTCACAGGTTTCATTAACCCCTTTATTCCATTAAATGCCTCTAAACCACAGATAAAACAATTCTGGAAGAACCCAATGCTACCAGGATACAGTTAATAAAATAGTTTCTAAAGCTGTGGTCTGAGTTTTTGTAAGCACAAAAATTGACAAGTTGGATTGCTTCATGCTCATTTTTATGCTTTTATTGGAGAGGTGGGATTGTGAGTAAATGCAGATTCTTCATTAAACACAGAATCTTTCTATCAAAAAAAAATATTCCGCCCCCTCCCTCATTCACTATCTGATTTACAGCCTCACTTTCACAAGAGTATAGCCAAGGCTGGAGAAAGACAAGTGCAGTTTATCTCAGATCTTCTTAGACATTTGGATACAGCTTGACATTATGATGCAAGGCATGCTAACAAATACCAGGGTTTATTTTAAACAGGGAAAAAAGAAATTACTAAATAAATAATTCTTTAGTATTGAACTTCTCTGAAGACATTGACGGATTTTCCTAGTAATACTTCTCTCTTATTCAGTGCAAATTTAAACCTTAATAAACCTCAGTTTCACCATTAGAACAATTTACAACAACTTCTATTTGCAAAGTTAACCTTAATTAAAAAATAAAAGAAGATTGTAAACTATTTCTTACCTACCAGTTACAACGGGAAACAACAGAATTTCTGAGTTCTATTCTGAATTTCATCCTCAACCCACTACGTGACTTGTAGGAGAGACAAGGAAGAATAAGGAGCCATCCAAGCCCCTGTGCAGCAAAATATTAGTTTATTTGTAAGCATTTTGGTGATTAGAAGTGGATGAAGAATGAACTTGAATTCAAACAGGCATAAGATTTACTTCACTGGACCATCATCTCTCTTAGCTTTACATTTTCCAATATTAACTCGAGGCAATAAAATTATTCTTTCTATGCTATTCACGTCAACATCACAGCAACAGTTATTCCTTGAGATTGTTTATATACTTAGGCCCACTATTTTAGAAATATATCTGTGATATTAATAATAAATGGTTATTGAACTATATTTTGCAGAAGCAATTTACATGCTTTTTTTAATAGTAACTGTAATACACTGAAAATGCTAAACTAACAATGTGAAAAAATAGGTCTAGGCTAGTACATATTTTTGCATATAGTAACAGCCATCTTCATCATTATAGCTACCATATATTTACTTAAGGAAATACACAACAGAAATCTTATCCTATAAACTATAGAAACACCCAAACAAACAGATTTTTCTATAGGAACTAATTTTTTTACCAATATGGTCCAAGTGTTAACTTTCAGGTGGCAATGAGATTCCTTCCATGCCTGATTAGGAGATGCTGCCTTAAGGGCTCCTAGCGGGTACACCCTTGTGAAACACTTCCATCTAGTGGCTGCAATAGGAATAACTACGAACTGCTGAAGTAAATTGCGGCGTGGAATACAAACGGATGATACAATCTTCTAGTAAACAGTCCTCTAATAAGTGGCTTAATGTTTGATCAAGCTTTTCCACCGCATTACCAGAGGAGTAAAGGAAAAAAAATAAAAATCACCACATCAAATATCCATCTTGAAACTACCCTTTTCAGGAAAGACATGGTATAGCCAGCAGAACTTTGCTAAAACAAAAGAAAAAATCCCAAAACCGTAGAAGCCTAGAAATTTTTGTTACCATCCATCTTTTTCTGACAATGGTGTTCAGAGACTGTGCTAGCAAGTGGCAGAATTAAAACAGCCAAGAGAATCATGAAAGAAGTGTTAACAAGTGGCACATGGGTTTGGATAGAGAATTACGGAATCAGCCCTGGCAGTGGGAGGTTCTATTTAATTTTACAGTAGAACTAATTAGGGAAGTATCCCAGCTATCTCCTGAAGTGTCATGGGACATTGCAGCACACCAACACAAGAGAACACCAGCAAGGGCTTTTGCTGCTGGAATATTTTAGGGGTCCACAATCTAACAAAGGCTATGTCTAAAGCTCTCTATATGGAGCCCCCAGACCACATGAAGCTAGAGCCAACCACCTGCAGTCTCTCTGGGGTGATCCCAGGAGTCAGCGACCCTCTAATGATAACAGCAGTAGAGGGAACAGCATGGGTTCAATCTGGTAGTGTTAGCCACAGCTGTCTAAGGTAATGTAATGTGTCTTAGAGACACACTTACAAAAGTTTTATTCAAACAGGAAATGAGTTATCTGATACCCTCATTGCATTAGTCCATGGCTTATCACTCTTTTGCTACATACAGCAAACCTCACAGTGCTACCTAATAGCACTCTGTGAGCATTTTACCTAATAGTCTGGATTCTCCTGATAAGCAGGAAAATTAGAACAACTAATAATACACTGTTGCACAGCAGGATGAGGAGCACAATGGAACGCCTTTGCATACTTCTTTTTGGACTGTGTTATACGCTCAGGGTGGGGTAAACATTGTATAAAAAGTTTGTATGTACTACACACACTTCACAATTTGATTAATCATCTTGTAGAAAGATCCAAGTTTATGAGATGAAACTCGCATATTACTGATCATAATCAAACAAGAACTGAAGGCCAGCTAAGTTAAAATGAAAAAAGATTATGTCAGTGTTAACTTAATTAATCAAATATTTAAACAAATGCTATTAAAAATATAGTTTGCTATTTTAGGAGTAAGAAACAAGAAAGTTCTTTCGGTTCTGCAAGGGGAGAGGCAAAACAGAAGACCAACAAACTGAGTCCTTTTTATCAACTGTTAACTATCTACTGTTGAAGAAGGCACAAGAGTTCAAAAACCAGCATTTGTTTCATTCCACACTTACCCTTCTGACTTTGTCAAATCCTTTGTGACCGAGCATTCTTTTAAAAAGCATTTAGGATACCTACTTTCAGCATACTCCAAAATTAAAATACAGAACAATTTACTTTTGAAGTAAAGTATCTGATGTTAAGTATCATTTAATTTACAAGTTTCAACTTCACATTTTATCAGTTCACCTTTTTTTGTATCCTTGTATACATGACCATATACAGGTAGTAAAGTTACGATACAAACTACCAATAGAGAATTTCAGATTCAATTTGGTGCTTAGAAAGTTGATTTACATTTTCTTTCCCTCTCCTGTGTATGTCAGTTGTCATCTGCAATAGCTGATGCTTCCTAAAAAACATACTTAGTTGTCATTATGCATTCATTTTTTATACAATAAGATTTTCATTTTACATTTATAGAAAATTCAATAGTGCATTTAAAAGTTCTGTGATTAAAGCAAATAAAAATACTGAAAAGCATAATTCTTTAGTGTTGTATCGTTAGTTTTATATTTCATGAATACAGTTCTGAATTCCATCCCAGAACTGCATTTTGTGATATTAAATGCCTGAAGAATGCCAGCATGAGTATTTTGAGAACACACTCAAATAAACTTGATGGAATGCACTATGTTAAGAGCTATTGCAGTGGCACGTAGTCTTAGCAGAGGATTGACTTCCATTGCAGACCTGACTAAACCAGGGTGTTTCTAGCACAGGTACTTTACAGTCTAAATAGGGCACAACAGGTTCCCAGAACTAGGGATGAGGAGGAAATGTACAGTTAAAATAAAAAGCAGTAGACTTCAATAGAAAACTGGAAAAGTTTTCATGTGAAGGAATACACATATTCAAAGGAAAAATTCAAAAGATTCTCTAAAAACTCAATACCAAGGCCTGAATCTTGGCCTCGGAAGGCAGCTGAGCTCATTGACACAAGTACCTGATACAAAGGTGTAACAAAAGTATCACCACAGCAAAGTTACAGAACATTAGCCATCCTGTTTCCTTTTCAGGCGCTCAAAGTAGTAAAAATTATTCTTCAGCTTTTGGGAAATAAGTTTTGCTTTGTATCTATGACAGGTTCTTGCACCATTACTATTTTGCAAATGTGCCTTCTATGCTTATATACACATATGCATATCTAGCTAGCTACATATATACCTTTGTGTTTGAGTGCAAGGTTTTGCACAAATATGTCAGTATGTAACAAAGCTTCTCTCTCCGGCCCACCCCCCCCCACCCCCAAGATAAACAATCTCTTCATCAATACCATCATTCGCACGCTAGGGGGAGAGGTAAAAATGCATTAGTATGATGTCATTTTCTACCACAGGTAATTAACACACATCTCATCTCAACATAATTCAGTAAAAGAGGGGTTTATGCCAATATGTAATACAAATAGTTAGGCAGGCTACAAAACCAAAACCAGCATTGTACAAGTTAAAATGCACTTAAGACTGTAGTTTGACATTTATTTAAATCACTACGAATAATATTTGAACAAATCCATAGACTTTTAAATATTTTAAATAACATAAAGCAAAGTTAATTTGGTTAATTTGGTTGTTTGGTGTTTTTTAACGTTTGAAGTTTGTGTCTATGTTATAAAAACCTATAAGAAAAAAAAATGAAATATTCAGACAATAGCATATACCAATGTAAGTGAAATATTTCTTATTAAGCTACTAGAGTTGTGTAAAGATTAAGCAGTGCTTGCAATAGGCTTAAGGAATCTGCATAAAAGACATCAAGTTTTATTTGATCACTCACAGATGACCACCGTGAGTTTTTTCTGATACTTTCCTTCCTTTCCCTCAATTAGTCATACATCTTTCTGATTATGAATTTACTTAGACTTACTTTAATTAATAGAGATATTCAAGATTAACTCAGATTGAAAGATACCTGAAATAATGTTTTATGTTGTCTTTGGAACTCGCTGTTGGTAAAATATTAGCTCAGGAGACCTCTTTTTCAGTTTTCTCCTGTTTTCACTGCAACAATCAAATTATATAAATGTTGATTAGATAATATACACCTTCACCTATTCTAGAAACAAATACTATCATGAACATATACTAAGAAAACATGAACAAACAAAAAAAGACGGCAGGAAAAAAATTTAAGCGTAATCAGATCTTGTTACATATGCTGATTTCAACTCCTAAAAAGAGCAGAAAACAAAGAAAAGATGGCAAATACTTTTTTTTAATATATAAAAATAAAATATTATTAGGACTTCAAAAGAAAGCAAACAGCCCTTCCTTAGGAAAATGCATAAACAATCTCAGATCCTACTGAAAGCTAGGAACGGAATTAAAATGCTGTCCTAAAATAAAAATAAAAAAGAACACAAACCAAAACCCATGTCACCATGAAATCAGAAAAGTTGCAAAACATACAAAAGCAACAGGACTTAATCACAGTATGCTACACTATGTAAAGAATGAGAAGAAATTTCCTGTCCAAAAATAATAGCTGATATTTGCAGAGGTGAATCAGATGTAGTCTCCTCTTCTGCCTGCAGATGCCATTACTAGATCAAATTAAATCTAAACTGCAGCTTGTTTTTCGTCATCTAGAGTATTCTCATGAGCCAGTGAATGCTAGAAGAGTTTACTTATCCTTATTTTCTAACACTAGTACATGTTCTTTAAAAAGCATAGCTAGAATGTGCTTTTTTCTAAAAAGCATTTACATAAATGTCTCAATACAGATGGGCTAACGTTTAAAGGCTTCAAGCAACCCAGCGTTCATATTCTGAAAATATAGTTCCTCCCAGGACTTTTGTCTTTACCTGAAATAAAGGTGTTTCTTATACCTGATAAGAGATAAAGATGAACAGTTTAGTGCCTGATCACAGTTAGTTTGACTCCCATGGCTTTACTAATTTCCACAATAAAAATCAATTTGCATGATATTTTTTGCGGTAGTTTACCCCATGTATTAATGTTGGATGGTGTTAAAATCTGTAATGTTATTTTCCTACTATTAAACAAATAAAACTAGAAGCTGAGCTGTAAAAAGCAGTAAAGTAGCAGATCAGTACTCTCAGAATCATTATGTATTTTTATTAATGTAGTACTATTTTTCAAATAAAGCAATGAACCAAAGAAATACCTATTTCTTATTAACTTATTTAAGTAACTTCTATTGCAAAGAGAATTTATTTCATTAGTTAGATTTTTCTTAGTTTCGTATTTTCAAAGAAAACTACGGTGCAGAAGTCTGAATACCCCACCTCCCCACTATATATTTAAAATTAAAACATATCCTCCCTCTTCTTCTTCTATGTTAGTCAACAAAAGCCATGGGTCAAATACATGAAGTTCTAATCATTTTTACCTGAATTCTGACTGAAGAATATTTCCTTGAGGGACTAAGAGAGGACATTAAACGAAAGAAAAAAATGCAACCCCAAAACACAAAAACAACACAACAACCAACCCACAAACTACAGATTACATGAATACATATAACAAAATAAAGCCATCGAAACTTCAGTAAACAATACATCCCATTCAGGTCTCTAAATATTTCTTCATAATACTTCCCACTCCTCCCTGCCCCGTACATGTTCCTGACTCTTCATTCAACATTGCTTTCAGGGACACAGAGCTGAAGACTGTAGGTTTGAGAACCACAGAGAAAGTCTTTCAAGACCAAGTTTAGTGCTCTTAGCAGAAGCACGACATTAGCTACTACAGTGACCAAAGCCAAAGCCATAAAAGCCCTGTCTATCCAAGTGTGTGTGAACAGGCTTTGTTGGTACCTCTGGCTGTGGATGGAGAAATAGTTACCAGAAAACATCAGCTGAAGACAGGAGGCGGCTGTGCTGAGGGGTATAGCACATCGAAGTCTCAGGGGTAAGCCAACACGAGCCTCCTTTTCAGGGTCAGAAGCTCACAGTTGTTACTCCAACCTTGTAGCTATGAGTGATTTTTTATGTGTGGGTGCAGGTAAAGTGTGAAGGAATAAGTGAATGTACTGTGTGAACAGCTATCTGCTGAAAGTAAACATCTTAATTCTATTAACAACACTTAATTAATACAAGGTGTTACCAGTTGCGATCCCACTCCCATTGCAATTCCCCCACCAGAGAAGTTTACAACACCAATGTATATTCCTGCAAAATTAATTAACTTTGTGACATGCTAAAGGAAAAACTCTACTTAAATTACACTGTTTTGGTGTCTGTGTTTGTTTATGGCTTAGAAGAAACTTTATAGGTGCTATTCACAAGAAGATTTTTCTGTGTATTACCACTATCTGCCAGAAGCTATTTAGACCCTGACTTTACAGATCTGCAAAAATGCAAGATGGTGAAAATACCTGGACCGTACTGCACAGCCCTTTATCTCAGCAATATTAGGGTCTACTTCATTTCACCACTATGCCTGGCAGGTGATGCAGACACTGCGTTCAGCCATGGCAATTCCTCTGCTGACCTGAGTTTAACCCACACACCTACCTCCAACTTCTTGGAAAGAGCAGTAAAATAATGTACCATTCAAATCAATCCATCCCAAAATCTGCCTTCTATGATCCCAATTCCTTGACATTCATAATCTATAGACAGACTAGCCTACAGTTATAAATATACCTTACCTTATGGTATATTACACCAATAGATTACTGGAGCCTCAGCTAGGCTTGTTGATGTATTAATGCAATATGTTATGAGAGCACTAGCTCACTCTGATGATGTATAGTCATCGTATATATCGTAAGAATGAAGTACTTCAATGATGTATAACCGTAACAAGGGCACCAAGCTGAAGAAAACACTAGCAGAAGTAGGTTTTGTTAACATATTACCTTAAAATGTGAATATAGTATTAACAATGTGAATAAGAGAGAGACTGATTAGATGTTGTTAGTTAGCATGGAGGGAAAATGACCCCACACACCACCACCACCACCATGCAGCAGGAAGCTATTGGCAACATTTTCACTCATCTTGCAAAAGCTAAATTTGATATGGTTAAGGGTGCCCATCTGATACCCCAGTTAAAACTATCAGAAGCCCATTTGTTTGCATGGTTTCTTTCTCCTGAGTTTCAAGAAAGGCTAAAGACTGAAAGTCAGTTTGAGCTCCAAATTTGTGAAGAACTTGCCTTTCAGTTTTAGAAAGAAAAGAAGACAGAGAAAAAATTCTCATAACAACGCGCAGAACTACAAAAATCAAGATGTTTTCTGAGCAATGCTTCTCATTAAATACAAGAACAAAAGCAAACATGATTAATCACCTGGGCAGGTGAAGCATCAGTAACACACTTGAATAATTTTGTAATGGGGACTTGACACAACACCACTATATTTATTAGGATAAATTGGAAGGGATTGAGTATTATGACATTAATAGGTGTAGATTAGTTCATAAGTATTCAGCCTCTAAATGTGCACTGTTAAGTGTCTTAATAGAGGAAAGAAACTTAGGTAAAGAAGTCTTTTTTCTTGTTTTGTTTCACTTGCAAGTTACAGAAGACACTTCTTACTAATATTTCAGATTTTTACACTATAATACTTCCAGCAAGGAAGCAGTACTCTCAGTGACAAAGGAAGGTCTCAAAAACAACTATATACAGAAGAAAACTGACAAGGAATTTACACTTAAAGTTATAAAAATTGGTCATCAGTTACATGATCTAGTTTTACTCTTTACAATGCTCACACTCAGATACATGATTCAGAAGAACTAGTTATGTTTAAAACTTTCAGCCAAATACAATATAATACATTTACAGAAGTAGAAATATACCAGGTTTCTCTTCACTTTTAAAGCATAAAAATCTGAACAACTGAATATACTTTGTTAACCCTTGAGCAGACTTGGTAAAGGCCTTTACAGTAGGAAAGCGATTAAGCCGTGTCACACCTCATGTGAGAAGGAGATTAGCAGCTGCAATAAAAATTGTTTAATATTTTTGATGGCAGGTCTGCACTGCAAGACATTTTTTGACAAAGTATTAAGGTATACTAGTCTTAAAAAAAAGAACCAAACACGTGGGTTACTGTTTCAGCATAATTATCTTTCCCTATTTCCTACAAATAAGAAAAGCACAAAATTACTGACTAACAGCATCAATTACAACTATAATGTGAAAGCTTTCAAAGGAAAAGGATGATTGACTTTCTTTACTGTAGTCTTTGCACAGAAAATAGTTCCAAGAGCCTGACATGTTCTCGAAGACTGAAGTTCTCAAGATGTTGAGCATCTTCCCTAAGAAGGAAAGATGACAGCTATGAATATCTGGCTTGGAAGCTTTGATATATAGGAAAAAACTTAGGTTTTAGCTTACTAATTTCTCAGCACTGTTGTGAGTAAAGTGCGCTAGGTCCAGGCCTCCTGAAAAAAATATGAATCAAATAAGATTGTAAAGTACTTTTACCATTTCTCATAGTTATCCTCTACGGAAATAAATAAAAGTTTTTGCTTTAGTTGACATTTAAAAAAAATGAAAGCCATAAAAAACACTTTAAATTTGCAGTATCACTACTAGATCATGAAGCAACAATATGGACAAAAAAAATGGTACCTACATAATCTACCTTTCAAGTGTCTAAGATAGGAAGGCAGTCTTCTTATCTAACTGTATGCAGCATAAGTGTATGTTACAAATGCCCTTCAAAGGGATCTCCTTCCACTGTTATGGAAGAGTCCTGTCAAAGGTTTAAGATGAAGACATGTGAATGTCCTGCTAAGCGTTTCCTGCTTATTCCCCAACAAGTTTTTAGTTTCTCCATTCATATTATCTCCAATAGATTTCTTCACTTACTGCATTAAATTATTTCTTACAGGCTTAAGTAATAATAGACTTTTATTAAAACAAAAGGCATTATACTTTAAAGTCTAAGTCCCTTAAGGAATTCAATTTTTTCTTGTGAAATTTAGGGTACTTATCCTCATACAATCATGTAATTTACTTTCATACCACTTACTAATAATATTAGCAATAAATTTTAGCTTTTTGTGCTATGTTGCTTTCTCTTCACATAAAGGGAAAGAGTTTCCCTGAATTTCTTGATAATAGCATTTTATACCCACTGTATCCTACCAGGTGAAAGCTCAGCAGAAAGTGGAGGTGAAGACTGGAATTTGTGTGTGTGTTTTGGAATCTGCTTCTGTTTCCAAACAAATTCAGCTTCACCTGCTTCAACCTGTCCTCCAGTCTCAGTAGTTTCATTACAAGGAGTTGGAGATTTCAATGATGGCTGTCCTTGTTCAAGTTCAAAATTCATAATAAGGGAATCAACCAGAGAGTCCAGCTCATCCAAGTTCATAAAAGGCATGGGTGTTTTCTGGGTAGTGTTGCTTGCAGAAGTAGAAGACAAGGCAAATAAACTGAAATAGTTGTAAAAATATCCAGCTATGACACAAATCTTTTCTGCAAAGCTCCTGAGAGGGCTTGTGTTTCTATATGACCCTATGAAAAACAAAAGAAGAATCAAATGCAGCATTTTGCAAAGAGCAATCAAGTAGCCTTCCCTCCCTCCCTCTTGCTTTCCAGGTCTCCTGTAGTCCACAGGGTCCTATCAAGACAGGTAATAACTCAACTAAATACCTTGTAATGTAGAAGAAACAATTTGACAGACTTCAGTTAGGCACTGCTCCAATTCCAAATATTTCACAGCAATGTTAGTGCCTTTCTTTATTTCTTTATATAAAGATTCTTCTTCTGGTGATTGAGATTTCATTTCTTTCTGTATTAATAAAGAACAATTTATAAGAACAAAATACATGACAGTATATTAACTATTAAACATGCCTATTATGGATTCAGTCACATAAAACAGGCTAATGCTGAAACACAAAGTGAAAGTGATGCCAAGTCACAAAATGTAAGATGGCTGCAAAGAGAAGTGCAGATTGTTGATAGGAAAAAAAAAAACAGCAAATGGAACTGTAAAATCCAGAAAAGGTTTGGCTCTTAGAAGATAGATTAAATCATCTATCTTGGCTTTTAATTCAAAATATCAATAGCTATGGCCATAAACTATTGCAGTAGTTACAACACGATTACACTGGCATTACTGAACTTGAGGCTTCTAACTTAAAAGAAAACACAACAGGTGGTGACGCTGTTCATGATGAACACAAAAAGAAGGAAGGTAAGATACAATACCTCCAGAAATACTTCAAGTAAAATTAAAATCTAATATTTTTGAGTAGAAATGCAGCAGCCAGAAAAGTTAGCATTCCAATCACAAGAATACCACTAAGACAAGAAGTGTTGTCACGCAATAGTAAATATATAGAAGGTAGTTTCAATTCTTCTTTTGTTAAATGCTTCCTTTAAATTTAAACCCCAGTCTCAAAGCACATGTTTTCTGAAAATTTCTCTTACCTTTCTGCAATAAGAGATGTTATTTTCAAGGAATCTGGCTAATGCCACAACATCATCCTTTAATCGATTTTGAACCTACAAAGAAACTTTTAATTATATAGTACACTTGATTCAAGACAAAGTAAAAAGTACATTAATATTTTAGAAGGATAACAATGAACTCTGGCATACTAATGCAAAAAACCCTCAAAAGCAGAAGTAAAGTTTTCTTGCAACATAACATGCAATTTTAAAAATAAAATGTTTAGTGGTAGAAAACGTTAACTGTCTGCAAGGTTTT
This sequence comes from Stercorarius parasiticus, assembly GCA_013396915.1. Taxonomy (NCBI): domain Eukaryota; kingdom Metazoa; phylum Chordata; class Aves; order Charadriiformes; family Stercorariidae; genus Stercorarius; species Stercorarius parasiticus. The sequence goes on along the minus strand of VWZL01003399.1, from coordinate 1,080,107 downwards.
AAACAACCCCTTAATACAGGAGGATCGAATGAGCAAATGTAAGTATTTGTTAAAGAAAGGCTGTCCTGTAATTTTTGTATCGCTGTCATTCTCAGTGGCAGGAGTAATCTTTTAGTTAATACTCTGGTGTTCTCTCCCTGACTTCACATCAGTTCCACCAGTGACAAGAACATACAGGGATCCTGCAGATGCATAGGAATCTGCTGCAAGTGAGCAGCATTATCTGGAAAGCACACTGCTCAATTCCTTTTACTGGAAACATGAAGCCTTTGTGAGTTAAGCAAGCAGATGGGAACACAGAAGATTTTGGACAGTTTCATTGTTATCTGTAGGATTAAGAATGATGCCAGTGAAAAACAGAATAGGAAGAACTTTTTGCTTTCCTAGAGATAAGCAATTTGTCACTCCTCTCCAACTGATTTGAACCTTGTATCCCAGGTCATCTGTTACAGATTTTTGAGCAGTAACAAATTATTCAGAAATAAGTGTTTTATATATCCCAACTTAGTAGGGAGATTTTCTAATTGGCCACAGTTCGGCAAGTTTCTCAACTTTGAAGAAAAAGAACAAAAATAAAAACATACGAGGCAGAAGACAGGATTTCTCAGACACGGGTAAACCGTTACCTTTGGCCTTGCATGCTATCTGTACAAAACATATTTATTCAGAGGAAAAGTGTCAGAACAAGCCTATATACCCCAACACTAAAAGGAAACATGTAGACGACATACACCTAGTATCTTGCTGAAGAACATTTCAATCTTTCCAAAGTATTTCCTTCAAATTCAGCCAGGCTTTCTGTCAAAATGTATCACCCACTAAGAAAGTGGCATATTTCTAAGGGGTACTTCTAGCTTGCCTACTGGAATGTTCATAGTCACAGAAATATTTTTAATTATGGTGCTTATTCCTTGTACTTTATTCTCTACTTTGCAGAACTCCCTACAGTATCATCTCCCTCACACTTTGCCACCTAAGCAAAGTAAGAGCACAAAATAACAGGCTGTAGCTTAAAAAAAGTCCCTCCAGGTAAAAAAAAACCAAACAAAAAAAAGTAATTCACCACTGAATTCAGCATGTAATGAGGTCTGCTTTAGGTGTTAAAATACACTATATACACCAATAATAGTATGTTTGTTTCATGGAAGAGCAGTTCCTCCCCAGAATAACTCTGGCTTCAGCATACTGAAAAAAACCCAACCCCAAACCTATTCAATTTGATAAAATATAACTGCTAAACTGGGGGGAGAGGGAAATATCTGTTTATTATGAGGTGGTAGGAATCTCTCTTCTTAAAATTACAAGAATAATTAAATTGAGGTCATCTTATGAGAGAGAAAATCTTCCCATTGATGTAATTCCTTTTCATATTACAATAAATTTGGAAAGTGAGAGGAACAACTCATTAATACAATATAAATAGTTTGCTGTAACTTTCCTATGAAGCGTGATAGGTAGCCGAAATTATAATACCTTTGCTGCTTATCCACCTGTAAAGTGGATTTGAAGGTCAGCTGTGATTTCTGTGGATGACATGAACTCAAGCAGAACATTTCTGACTTCTGTGCTATTCAGTAGCTACTTTAGTCAACCAATTTCCCTCTAAAGCACCCACTTCACAGAAGTGCTTCAGCATACCTCAAGCATTAAGCACATGAGAAGACTAGCTCTTAAAAGACAACACTGAACTATTTTAATATTTAGATAGCATGCTATTTGGGACTAGGACTGTAAGAGCAATGTATGACAAAATGAAGTCATCAAACTTTCTAATAATCTTTGTGACAATTACAGTGAGTGTAATAACAGAAGAAGTGATCACTATTATCAATGTAAAATAACAATTAACTTTCAGAATCATAGTGTTACACATTAAATATGCCATCTTTTTACAAAACAAACTTCACAGTAGTATACAGAATAAGAGGTCCACTTGCTCCTTTGTGCCAGTTTTCATATTCTCCCACTGTTTCATGTTTATACTATGAAATTTTACACAAAATGCCCTCCAATGCACAGAGAAACCATTCTAAATAAAAATACACTTAAATATTCAGTCTACGTATGGGTGAAAGGCTAAACACTGTAAAAAAATTCTGCAAGACTGTAGTCAATATTCCCACTTACCACCCATCTCAAACCTCTGTTACTATTCATAACTGTATTCCTACTATAAGCTTTCTAGACAGAATTGCTGAAAAACAAAAGGATACGATCAAGTGCCTCTAAGATACAGTAGTAGTTTGTAGTCTTACTTTCATCTCACCTCATTTTGTGGATATTGTTTCAGAAGTTCTTTCTGCACCATTCTTGCTTTTTCCTGTACAGTATCAATGAGAAACTCCAGCCCTGAGCCTACTCCATCATAAATGGCAAGTACAAAGTCCTTTTAAAATAAAGGTTTAAAACACAATGATTAAAGGAATTGATATGGCCTTGAATTAAACAGATTTTCTGTAGTGGGCTTGGAATGTAATTTTGTTTTGAGCAAGTTGTTCAGTGATGACCTATTCGGCAACATGTCACTCTTGGACCACAGGGGCTCATCACTTTAACCTCCTTTTCCTAACTTCCTTACAATTTCTGAAAATTCTATGGGGTACTTAATCACAGATCACTGAAATAAGTATTGAATTTCAGTGAAATAGGTAGACTTGCACAATCTCAGCACAGACAGAATCCTAAAAGCACAGTATTTCTTTCTCTTTATAGATGGAAGTTATACAGATTTAAAGCGTGCAGTTTTTTAAGGAAAAAAAAATTTCAAAGGTATTTAACACATATCCATTTTCACCATAAAAATGAAGTATTAGATAAACTCTGAAAATTTTTTAATTCAATTGATTAAACTGTTGTATGTAACACTTTGCTTCTGAGCACAGTTACTGAAAATAAATATGATGTCAACATTAAAATTACTATTCCTAATAAACATTTTCTCACCTGTAGACCAGTTGCAGGAATGTTGTTCTCTTCAGAAAAGGAAATATCAGCTCTTGTGACTACTGCCAAGTGTCCTATGTGTTTCATTGTTTGTTTTACTGTTTGGTTTACTTTGCTCCATGCTTCTGTTACCATTGAGGATATATCTGAAGAACATCCCTAAGAAATAAAGGCTTCACTGAAGCTAGAAAGCATCTCCGGTCGAAGAGCACACGCTTTGTAGAACACAAGACTTTGCAGCACACAATAGCTTCAGGCATTTTCAGCTTTACATCTTCTTACTTCCAATAGCTTATCTACCACAGCTAAAAGACCATACCTTACACCACAGAGAAGAATGGTATCATTATACTTACACAGTTGAAAAAAAAAAAAATTATTCTTCACAAGGCTGTAGGCACGAACAAGAGTAATATTTACTGGTCACTAGTTTATATGAACAGTAGCACTTCACAAACTAAACTAGCATTTGCTCTTGTCACTGCATGTTTTATTTTCCCCTTTTATGTTTAAGGACATATGCTATTGTCAGGGCCTCGGCACAGGATGGTCTGCGTTACTCTGAACTAGCATATGGAAGCACCAGTTTACCCAGCAAAAATGCACCGATTTGTCATTGCACACATTGGACAATTAAGAGTTTTTAACAAGTCTGTAGTAAATATTGCATTAATGCACAGAGCTCCTCTACACACAGATGAATTCTTTAGTATACTTTACCTGCAATAGTAACTGTAAATAACCTCCCAAGTTTCTTACTTCCTGTTTTATTTCTTCATCGACTTTCATAGATCCAGGGCACTTTTGGACATTGTTAAGCCAGAGCTTGGTTAGAACTACAAGCTGGTCAAAAGCAGAGATAATTTTGATGCTGTACGACTGAGCGGCATGATCAAGAGAGAAAACTACAAGAGAAAGAGATCTATTAGGTGGTCTCCTTTGCATATGAAAGTAGGAACGTTAATTCTTCTGACAGGCAAATATATGAATATTTGTGCATTCATTTGTAATGTTTACTTTAAACTGTTATGAAAATGAGACTTACTGTTTTCTTTACATTCTTCATCTTGCTGTTCATAGGCTTTTGAAATGGCAGAAACTCCAGAGGATATGATAAACAAATTAGTTAGGAGACTATCTGGTATGCTCTTTCCTTCCTGATTCTGTTCCAGTAAATCTAAAGCTGAACTTATAGATTCTTTGCAAATTCCAGGAAGAAACGATTCAGAAAAGTTTGGGCATATGCTGGACTTATTCTGTGAACCTGTATAATGTAAAAGCAAAACATATATGCAAGAAACTTTTCGTACGAGTGAGCAGTCAGTGGGTCTTTGTAATGACTATTTTATATTGCTTCTTCATCAATCTTCAGCTACTCAAGACAGCAAGTCAGAAGAAGTGTGTATAGAACATTCTACATAGCTTCTACATTCAGTTAGTACAAAGACAAAATCCCTAGTGAATTTCTTTAACATGAATCCATCTTTTTCAACAATCGAACCTACAGAGAGACAGAAAATAACAAAATCCAGCCAATCTAAAACAAGCGAATGCATAAAAATATTAGGAAGACTGAAGCATCTAGTATTTCAGAAAAAACATAAATTTATAAAGCCTGACAAAAAGCTTGGAGGAACATCAGTAGTTGAATTAATAGCAACAACTCAAACAAAGTCTCCAAATTATTACATCAGCATTCAGCTTCTGGCAATTTGTTACATGAACTATCATCTTTCTCCAGTTAACCCGCATAGTTAAGCGGAGTAGTGTTTTAGATAAACTTCTTAAATAAGGGTCATAATGGCTGGTCAGGAAGTTTTTGCTCTAAGAAAGTATAATCAAAAATACAAAAGTCCCTACTGTTAATAGCTTGACATCATACACTTGAAGATATTATAAACAGTATATTTTTAATTTTGTCTTCCAACCCACACTTTTTTTTAACAACTATTTGAAGTGTTTGTGTTTTATACATGTAGTAGTTTCAAGTTCTCAGTATGAAATGAAATGTGTTGTGTTATATAGTAAGTACCTGATATATAGGTATTCTGAATTGGTTGCAATTTTATCTCAGACAAACATCCAGAAATTCTCTTGTTCTTCATGAAACTTCTACTTCTAGGAAAGGATGATAGAGTGAAAACATGAAAAAAACTTTTAAAAAGAATCTCTCTCCCCACACCCACTGAAAGTTCAACAAATATTAACAGACATCAGGCAAACAAAACAAACATCTATTTTTAATTAATGGAACACAAAACCTAAACCAGAGTGAAAGCAAGACAATACAGCCTATAGGATGGATCCTGCTTACTTTCTTCAGGCTCTTGCTACTACAGGAGGATCTTCATTCCACATTCCCATTTTTAAGCTACTGTTTTATTACTAGATTATTACTATCTAGAACTTGAGACAAAATACATTTCTTTCCTACCTACTGGGACCATAGAAAGCAGACATATTAGCTTTCTTTGATCTTGTTTGCTGGACAGAATGAATTGCTTTTGAAAAGCCAGACAGGAGGGGTTTTCTTCTTGGTAGAAGGCAGATGTTCTGTAAAGTTCTCCATTGTCAGTCAGACAAGTTAACTTAGCTTCTCTGCCCTGGCTCCAGGTGCTTAGCTGTCAGTGCCCAAGGCCAGCTCTTGGTAAGAGAGTCGTTTGAGAAGCCTCCACCAGCCTTGAAGCTGTTAAGGAGACAGCTGGAAGGAGACTCAACAGGGGCTCCCCAACTTTTCTTGAGGATGGATTTAGAATGAGTTTCCTGCCCTTGGTCGCGCCTGACTTCGGCCGCAGTTGTGTTGTAACCATACCTGTGCCTGGCCACGTACGCCATTGATCCGGACCTGCAGACTTGACTTCCCAGTTTGACCTGGGACCTTGTCATGATGGTCATGCCAGGCAATCACTGGACTGCAGGCTGACCCTGCGAACTGTCCCTGGACCTAATACTGATTGTAACCTCAGCCCTGCCTCATCATTACCTATTTGCCTGTGGATCTGGACTGTTGGCTGACCCTTGTCATCATCGGCAGACCTACTCTGCTCACCTCACTCAGGTACTATGGGGCTAAACACTTTTTCACAAGGGCACTGGCCTGTCTACTTGTCACATTCAGCCCCAAACTGCCCTCCCCTTTTGGAACAGCCCATACTCCATGACGCTACATATCAGGAGGAACAAATCTTAAAGCAGCACATGTAATTCAATTTATTTCACCAGTATGATCGATTGACATCACTTAACTGCTGTCAATGCAGCATGCAATGCTGATTTCCCTTTTCTAGTACCTTTTCTTGTTTGGTTCGGCTTCTATTGTTGCATTTTTAAATAGGCAGAACAAAACCAAATACACTTCCAAGTTTCAAGAAGACACTGTCCAGAAGGCAGCATCAGGCAATCATTCCAACATTATTCTATCATAAAAACAGTATTTAGACTAAAAATAAAGAAACTACTTATCCATTGCATTCTTCTCAGATAACTTTTGTTTACTTGGAATAGTCAGGAATGCTTTCCAAAATTTAGTCAGATATTCTGATGTAGATGAGGTCAGTTTAACAACAATCATATGGGCAGCTACCCACTAGCAAAACTATAATTAAGGATCTGTTACCATTTCCTTTACAAGTTACAACTTGCAGAAGTTTGCAGTTCACTTATGAATATTGCTACAAGGCTAGAACTTCAAATACAAGGTCACAGACCTATGCTTTAAGCAAGATAAGGAGCTACAAATTAGTATCACCTTCTTCTGGAAAGAGAGGAAACTGAGGCATCTGAAAGGTCAGGTTCCCACTCATCAGCTGGGTCATAAAATACATCAGCAGCTTTATTGCTATCATGACTCTGAAAAATTAAAGAAAACACAGGGGAGGAGGAGGGTTAAACAGAAACAGAGTGAGAACCACTGGAACAATTGTCTACCTTTATGTAATTAAAAATATTTTAACTGATGATTATAGAGCTTTTTGTGGATACAGAATCAAGTTTAGGCACCGTTCCCACTTCTCCCTTTCTTCTATTTTACATTCTCCTCCTCAATACAAAAGATACTGTGATAATGCTCCAAAATAAAGTACCGCACATTTAGAGAGGTGCAGTACAAAAATACCCAGTTTGTCTAATTAAAAGCAATGGAATTAGAAAAAGGGATTAATGTACATCTTAATTGTCAGTTTATTTAAAAAAAAAAGTAATGAAAAATGCCTTTAAAAAAATTCCCATTGAAGAACCTAAAGCATACAGACAAAAGCAACCAGTAGCAAATTAACTTACCAGAAGGGAAATCAAAGGAAAACAGATAGAACATAGTGATGAAAATTCAAGTGATAGCATTAAAAGGTCAAGTTTTCTTCTAGAACAGATAAACAGCCAGAAGAACCACAAAGCAGTCCTTGTTTTACTACTTCACACTCTGTACACAAAATGACATGAATAAAGTCATTGATATCTAGTGTCCTCTTTCTGTGTGATGGACAAGCGTGCATACATGTGTTTAATAAAAAAAAAATAATTGTGTGTCTTGGTGTTTAAGATGACACGAACAAAAAAATTCAAATATTTTCTTCCTGTATGATTATCAAAATATTATCTTTGACTAAATATTACTGATTATTAGTGGTTTTTCTTCAGTTGTTACTGACCTCATAGAGTTCTTTCATTGCTGCTAGTTTGCATTCAAATTTCTCCAGGCTCCAGTAAGTTGCTATTCCCAGTTTGATATTACGAACCTGCACCTGGACAGAAGACACTGTTCCTGTTTTATCATCATTTTTGTCGTGCCTAAGAATTTGAGACAGTTTAAAAAAAAAGACAAAAAAGACAAAACACATTATTCATATTGCAAAAATAAACAAGGTGCTTATAGATAGGATTACACAGAGAATAAAAATCTGATTACAAACACAGAAATTGCTTGAGACATCATGTATCTCAAAACATACATTAGTGTAGCCATTGAAATTATTTTTTTGTAAAGGAAGAAAGGAATCCCTGCATTCAGAAATAGAAGTAGATACTAGCATACAAATTCCTGGCTCTTAAGAAACTCAGGCCCAAATATATGCTACAAAATTCTACTGGCAGGGTTCTTGTTGAAGGATGTGAAAAGGCAACATCTGAAAAAAACAGTAATACATACACCTATGAGAAAGTCCTAGCTTATTGCATTTACTGTAGCATTTTTTTGAAACAATACAGTTTCCTCTGCACTAATATATCTCTGTTCTCACTAACACCCGACCAATATACAGGGTCTGCTTCTAGAATACTCTTCAGCTATGACTAGCAAGAGATTGACGTAGCAAGAGATCTGTGGAGTAAAACAACGGGTCCCAAGCACTCAATATCCACTATTTGCATGTTCTGAGGTTTTTACTTTGAACTACTGTGTGGTCCTGTGAATTGAGCACCTCCTAGTGGCTGGCACATATTCCTTGGCTTAGTTTTGTCCAAAAGGAATGCAGTTAGCGCGTTTTAGGACCACTTTAATATGTGAACCAATGCAGGATGGACATCAGAATATTTACCTCCAAAGCACACTTATTCCAAAATTGTCTGTAGACATACCTTCAAAGACTTGATCTAAAATTCAAGTTTGAAAACCACATTTCAAACTAACAAGGATAAACTACATACTTAACTAAAGCTAGTTTGGAAAAGTGATGTCATGTTCCATTTAATAAAACTGTGAAAAGAAAAACAAAGAGCTCACTGCACATCCAGAATCCACCCCTCAATTTTTATATGTGTGTGTATATATATATATACACACACACACACTCTATATACACACACACATATATATGCCACCTTATAATTAACTAACTTAGATACTCACCTGTAGAAAACAGTGTTTTTCCCTAATTCATTACTAATGGTGTTGGCCTCTTTGATCATCACAGATAGCTTCAGAGAATTCCAGTTAAGTGGAACTAATAAAGAATATAGCACGTAATGATTAAGTGGATCAAACAGTGTGACGCAACAACTTCAGGGTAAAAAAAAAAAAGAAACCATAACCAGAAAACATGAATGGAATTTAGCCAACAATAGTTCTGTGAATTCCCATTACATCGGGAAAAAGTTACCCTTGCAGCCAAGATAGCCCTTTATAAAAGGTCAGGTAAAGGGCATTTCAGAAATAGATGCATAACACCACACACTGTATATTAGACTGCTGTGAGATAGGAAACTACACAGAATCAATTCCGTTATTCCAATTTCCTCAATGAATTAACAACTCACCAGTTCAACTGGATGGGGGAAGAACTTCTAAGAAATTGGGGTAAATACAGACTACATGTATATTCAGCTAACTACCCTGAGCACGATTAAAACGGAGCTTTTATCTCTGATATATAAGGCTTATGAATGGAAAGGATCATAGCAGCCAAAAGGGTCTTATAGTTCAGGATCATTAGAGAAGTGTTAGAGGAAGAGAAAAAGCTTCTGAATCCATATCCTCTAAATACAAGCCCACCAAACAAAAAAGAAGTCAGCATTGCCCTTGCAACATTATGGATATACATACTAGTCGTAGTTTTATTCCCACTTCCACGATTCTTCTGAAGGTTATGTATTTCTTCAGCAATCTTCTGTTTCTCAGCTTCCAGAGCTTCAAGTATCTTTGCATGATGAATAGTATGATCTTCTAGAGCCTGGAGGAAGGAAAAAAAAATAAATTCAAAACTCTTAATGCTGTTTATTTAAGCAAATTTTTAGTTGCTGTCATTATGGACTCTCAGAACAGAATGAAATTTATATTGGACATCTGCCATAGCAATATGAAGCCCCTCAAACTCTTGACAGTTTGCTGGTTTTGCTTAGATATTGACATGCTTAAAATCCTTGAATTAAAAAGAAATAACTTCAAAGGAAATTATGTCATATTTGTTGCAGCAGTCAGATATATATGAACACCAGTGAAAAACCAGTCATTACTTACATTAATGCTCAGAGTCATAACTTTTGGCACAGGCAATGATCGCTAAAGTTTGGTACATAAACGAAACAGTACACATTACATAGGAAATAAGGTCAGCATTACTTTATTCCCAAATTTATATTCAGAGTGTAAGCAAAACACTTTTTTTTTTTTATATTTTTCATAAGACCAAATAGAAGAAAAAACTTCAGAAATCACTTACAATGATTTAAGAAAACCAAAAACCAAACACAAATACCCACAAAACAAACCACAGTTTATCATCTAAAAAGTTTTGGGTGGGTTTTTTTGGGTTTTTTTTTTTTTTGGTTTGTTTTTGTGTTTGTTTTTTTTTTTAAGTTACCTGCTTGGTAGCTAAGGCCTCCATTTCTAAACGCTTCTTATTGAAGTGTAGTTCTAGCTCAAGATTTTGCTTTGCCTTCTCTAGCTCCTGTATTTTAGTTGCAGCTTTTTGGTTGTTCAGTTCTTGGATTTGCTTCTTACGGGATTCTTCTCTCTAATATTAAAAAGGACAGATGAGAGGCAGTATACAGCTTCTACAGCTTTTCTGATCCATCCCTTAGGCAGACATTAGGATTTATTTTCACTTTAATATATTTAAAACATGCAGCCCCTTTGGACTACTCAGACCAGTGTCAGCAATGAAAGGTTATATCCCAGTTCACAAACCTCACATTATGTCTTCTATAGCCCATTTAAGAAATAAGATACTCCATCATTATTATTGTTTTCCTGTTACGTACTATTCGATGCAGACATATATATTGTAAAAATACTTAAAAGACTAACAAAGCAGCATGCAAGCTTGGAAGAAAAAGAGAGTCATATTAACTAAAACACCTCATAGAATAAGGTAGATTTTGTAGGGATTTTTCTTCATGAACAAGGTACGCCTTCATCAAATTCACACTGAATTAGCATTTTAGTTCTTGGCTAATTCTATAAACCAAAATCCCTAGAATAATTCTGAAATTCTGAAGAGGATACCTACTGTATAACTTCTAGTGTTAGTAAGGCTAATTAGTTTTTTTAAAGAAAAAGAATGAGGATTAGCATTCCCTAAGACACTGTTACAATATACAAGACCAAAAAAACCACCTCAAACAAAAAGAAAAGACAACAAAGAGAAACCCCATACTACAGCTTCTGTTTTATTTTTATTGGTATGTTTGATGTAATGATGCAATGGCAACTTACCACCTCTGCTTCCAGTGATTTTATTTTGCTTTCATAAGCTTCTTTTTGTGAGGTCAGTTCTTGCTGAACCATCTCTTTTGCAATTTGGACACTTTGCATCATTTCTTCCTTGGCTTTGAGTCGTGCCTCTTTGATTTCCGATTCAAGCCTGCAAGTGGAAGTATCATGTATTTAGAATGCTGTCTTTAATCTCTTACAGGCTGCATAGAGATTATAAATCTTTTCTTCTATCATGACAGGACCCTCCAATTATAACAGTAAAAATATAGGGGTTTATTTTGTTATTTTACAAACAACTTTTATACTTTACCTAGACACTGGTAAAGATGGAAGACATTCCAGAATTTGAAAAACTACTTGATTTCCATATTTATTTTATTACGCAGCTTTCACAAAATTAAGAACTGTAACAGAAACTCACTAAATCACATTAAGATGCAGAAAAGTAAATTTTAAGTCAATGAGCCTTGCAGTTTAATAAGTGCCAGGAATTAAGTAAGTACAAGTAACACTTCACTGTCCAAGGTTGTAACTTTGTGTTCTTCTCATTTTCCCAAAGCATTTGTTTTTCAGGCTTTAAATCTCTCTAAAACATCAAAAGTCAATTTCAGACTCACCTATGTTCTTCGAGAGAAGTGTAACAGAAGAGATACACTACTTTGAGGACTCCCAGAGCTCAGTTTCTTCAATAGTGGTCTACATTCTTGAGAGCTGGACTAGATTGTGGTGATCACCTCTTATGGTTATACATTCATTTCAGCTAAGTCTGGGGCTTACATTTACATTATAAATGGAGTTAACAATAACCTTGCTATTTTCCAACTTTCCCTTATTGTGAAATAATTAATAATCTTAAATTTCTTATTTCTTAAACTTACTGCATTGTTGCATTAACAACTGAGTTTATTATTAGAACAAGAAGACACAATACTTACTGTGTTCTCTGTGCAATAAGCAGCTCATTCTTTGCAAACTCAAAATCTTTTGGACCATCATGCAAAACCATAGTCCCACAACATGGTCTTTTAACTTCCTGAACTTCTACTGGATGATTAAACCTGAAATAATGGTCTCCCCCAAGGATCACTCGATCACCCTATTGGGAAATGGGGTGGAAAAAAAAAAAGTTTGTTCTATAACTTTTAGGTTTATAGGCAAATTTACAGTGCTTAAAACATAACAGGTAGGGCTAGAAATCAAAGAGGAAGAGCAAATATTTACAGTTTCAGAGCCTTCTAAGAAAACCTGCAGTCTGAAGTTGTAATATTAACAAAGTTAAGAAAACCACACATGCACATATTACTCTTACCAAATCAATTACTTACATGATGCAGAACTGTTGGGTCTAAAATGCATTTTCCATTTACGTATGTCTTTGCATCTCTCAGTGGAATAATACTCACTTTGCCAACAGCATTTTTTATAACACTGAAAACAAGAAATATTTGCAATATCTGCAGCTCATGTTAATTGCAAATAATGTTTCTTAATAGACTAAAATTCATACTTTAGATAGTGTCCTGTTATTGTTTTTCCAGATAGGGATTGTCTTCATACTATTTAGTTACAACATACTTAATGAATGAGTGACAACTTATATTTTGGAAGAGAATCAGTATTTAAATCCAAGAAGAATCCACTGCTAAAATATTACTACAATACCCTGTCATCTGAGCATTTCTTTGATAATGCTTAATTTCCCAGCATACCCACGTCTTTCATGTTTTTAGTAATTGGTTAGTTAAGTTTCTTCCAAGATTTTATCTACGATCAATAGCATGGAATGTACTTTAAACTGTATTTCTTCAATATGGCCAAGTTACTCCCTAGTTTTAAGCAAGAACTGTCACGGCATTTCACTTTTCCATTGAACTTAATGTAATAGAGTTATCACACAGCATCATTTGATCAGGTCTTTCTCCAGCACTTCTGCACGAATAGAAAAGTTTGCTACATGAATGAAATGAACAAAGAAACTTATCTACCTTGGTTAACAGATTTCTAGAGGGAACAGAAGGAAGTTACCTTAAACCTTGAACAGTACAAAAGTTATCCCTAAATAGTATTTTCCTCGTTAGAAAACATATTTTGTTACCGCCAGAAGGAAGAGTGACTCCAGAAGAAAGGGAAGGGTGAGAAGAAGTATTTCCTTCATTCAGTTCAAGTATAAAAAAAAAAAAAACCACTACATACCAATGATCATCAGCAATTAGCACTCCGGAAAGCTGGATATCATGTTTTGAATTTGGTGTACACCTTCCAACTGTAGTTTCTCCTTCTTTGATCATATACAATAGCACCTCAGAAAGCTGAGGATCTTCATTGAGATTGACAAGGTTTGGTAAACGATTGTCCATTTTGAATGCAATTCCTGCTTTCTAGATAAAAAGAGACCTCTGCATAAAAAAACAATTTACTTTGTGCATTCAAATGTCTATATTATTTATTTCTAAGAAGTCACAGTAGTCTGTTAAAAGAATAGTATTAAGGAAACCAAATATTCCAACTATTCTAATTCTTATGCAAGGCTTGTTGATGTTATATTATTTGTACTATCTCCTATAGAAAGTGAAGCGAAGAAAGAAAATGTACCTGCAATTCTTTTATATCTTCCAATTTCCTTTTTTCTGCTTGTGCAAATTTTTCTTTCCAGGCCCTTAATATATCAAGGGGAAAATAATACAACACATCAGGAGAAAAATTACAGCATATGAATTTTACCATTTCTATTTTAAAGGAAGACATTAACAACTGCCCAACCTTTGCATTTCTGTCATGTCCCTCTCTTGCTGGTACAATTTTACCCTCAGAGATGTTATTTCCTGCAAATAACGTCTGTATTTCTCAGGATCAGTGTTCAGAGCGCTTTTCTGAGCTGCCTTCAGTTTTTCAATTTCAGCTTTCAATTCTACATTAGACAAACCAGACACACAGTACACACAAAAAATTAAGACAAAATAGGGTTTAGACATTTCAGTACAAAACTAGAAAATTTCTCCTGTTATTAAGTTAAAAATTAAACACCTTTCCCCATTCCAGGTTCTCGGGTATAGCCTAAGATATAATTTGCACTTTGAAAAAAAAAAAAAACAACCCCAACAAAAACAACTCATAAAGAAGAATAACATTAAAAGGAAGATACCCTAGGTTGTATTAGCCTATTTGACAGGTGGTCAGTCAACACAATAGATTATTAGCAGTAACAACTCTTACGGAGCAATAAGTTAAACACACACACAAATGAAAAATCCTCAAAGATAGCAGATGTCAACCTCACCTCTGATTAGCTTGGCATTCACATCTTCATTTACTTTAGCAGTGTTGAAAATTGAACAAGCTTGTTTTGCATAGCGAAGAGTGCTGAGCGTTTCTTCTGTACTGCTAGCAGCTGGACTTACTGTGGCAATCATAGCAGTTTGTGAATTTCCACCAAGACTTTCCTTTAGCAACCTTCATTTGACAGGAGAGTAAAGTCAATCCCCAGCTCCCACACTGACATAAAAATTAAATTTCTCAATCTGAACAGATTAAGTACAAAGTACCTAGGGTATTGCTACTTTTTGAGAGTGATTGTTAGCTACTTAAAATACAAACCAAGGTCCTGTTTATTCTTTACCTTAGCCTGATGCAACAGGCTAATTTCTTCCCTCCATAGATCATTTGAGAGAGAGAGAGGGAGGGAGGGGAAGCAATGCCTTGTGAATAGAAGAGGAATCCACAATCTGAGAAAGCCTTTACTTCTACATAAAAAATTCTGAAGTATACATACCAAGTAAGGACAGATTCCCGGTAAGGAATGAAAGCTTTATTTCCATTTTGAGATTGTTTAGAGAGTGCAGAAATAACCTTTCCAAGGGTTAGCAGTGATTTATTGATACTCACACCCTCCTACACAAAGTGAAAATAAAAATAATTATAATACAGTTGTATTTTCTTATGCAATGTTTTTGACTGTACTGTTGATTTAATTGTGCTTATTTCAATGTATGGTACAGCTTTGCCATATTAAAATGTCAACACTGATTAAAAAGCAGATGCAAGAGTATCTTAGAAGATCTTAATTTGGAAAGAAGAGAAACCCTGGCTTTAAAATAAGCAGTTTTAAGAACCAAACTTATGAAGGCACCTTGAAAGAAAGTCTCTTATTAGAAACTCCGTTTACTGAAATCCCCCCAAAAAAGGGCAAGCCCCAACTCTATGCAATATCGAATTCATGATATGGAAAGTCATATGGACAGTTTTTCTCATTTCTTCTAAAGGATTATGGGGCACGCATAGCATGGGGAGTGCTGTCCTAAGCAAGACCTGACCTGCATATTGCACAGTCAAAACAGCTTTAGGGCCATCCACCCCCACTAGCAAAATGCTGTGCAATACTTAGAAACATAAGGGCTACATATCCTTTTATAATTATAGCTCCTGCCAGGTGAGGATGCTTTGGAGTTTAGAGGTATTCTTTGGAGTCAGTCCTTTTCCACAGATTTCCAATTTTGGTTTACCTTCAGCCTTTCTCCAGTGGTCTGAGCTGTTGAGCAGCATTCACTGCCAGCTAGATCAATTAGATTTATGTGACTGGTAAGCCTATGGTCACATTTTTGTTCATCCGCAAATTCTACCTAGAAAAGAGGGAGATGTTTGCATGCAAACAAAAATAAAAAGCCTGAGGACAAGAAGTCTAACAAGCTGCACACTTTAAATACATAAAAAAATTGACACTTCCATTTACTTTTTGATAGGATACCTTCATATACATCCCTTGGAGAGGACTAAGTTCAGACTTTTAATAATAGTACCAACTGATTGCAGCTGAATAACTGTATAAGCATAAACTCCACAAACAACAGATTAGCAAACTATAGGTTTGGGTCTGAAGTTTGACTATTGCGGCTATCCCACGGAAACCAGTAAGCTGTTACTGACTTTGACCAATGAAGATCAGCTAAGTAGTTAGTGGAAAAGTCTCAGGACTAGTTCTGATAGAGAAAAGAAATAATCTAGTAGTGAGAATGGTGAGGGGAAGAAGGAAGATTAGGAAATTGGGACAAAAAATTAAACTAACCAAAAAAACCCCAAACCAACAAGTTATTTGTGCATGGAGAAAATTGACAGTCTGTAGACTTCTGAGGAGCTCTACTTATTTCACTTGTTTTCAGGCTCATCTCACTAAGTCAGGTTTTGTCTCTTACACATCTGTAAATCAGATAAGGAGTTGTAGTACCTATATCCTGGAGACACCTGGGTGAAAGGTATCCTGAAGCAACAAAACATTTACTCAGTTAACTGTGTTGAAACTGAGCAGAAACTCCATCTCCTACCATTGTCCCAGCTCATCACCTGCAGAACTCAGCACAGCTATCCACCTTGCATAGCCTAACCTTCTTAGAAGCTAAGATGTGTTAGAAGCAATGTGAAATTAGGTCTGTCCTTAATTTGGATTCCAGTTACATCTCAAAACTCACACTCAGAAGCTTGGAACTACTCCTAGATCTGCCAGTCTAGACATATTTATATTGCTGCTATAAATATATGTGGCACAGACACATCAGAATCTACTCAAAGCGTGTAAAATAAAACAAGTTTTGCTGTGCCATGTTAAAATGACCTGTGCTTTATTAATCTTCAAGTATATTCTCACAACAATTTTCTAGGCAGCACACTAAACAACTTTTTACTACCTGATTTGAACAGATAAAAAATACCTAGCAATACCTTGGTTTGCGTCATGACAAGGGTGAAGACAGAATGAGATCTAGAGCTCTTGTCATTCATTACTGTAGCAGCTGTTGCTCTCTGCTTATTTCCTAGCTCAAGCCAACTCTGTAAGAAATTAAAAGTCAGGATTAAACCAAAAACTGAAGATTGCAATGTTTGCAAACAAAGTTCTTAACACAAATGATGACTCTATAAGGGAGTAATTAAAACTTAAGTTTAAGAGATAACCATGTGAAGAGAGTGACACTTGCCTGTATGCATCTACTTAGCTCCATTATATAGGACTAGTCTTCATTATCCTTTTAATCAGCTGAAATATCATAGACTACTGGGCAGTTTGTAAAGCATTTTCTTCCTGTTCATGGAATTTAGCTTTCAGCAGTGAAGGAAGGAGCAAGTAGAAATATTTGTATTCCCTTTTGGTAGCCAAATAACTCTTACCTGGATATCAGAGTAAGAACTGACAACATTCCTAAGGTGGAAGAAAAAGAAAAGTTTGGGTTCAGACTGTTTTATTTCTACAGTTTTCCCTGCTACTTGAGTTCTGACACATTTCCCCAGTTACAGACACAATACAAATATACCATGAAAGCTCCAGTCGTCTTGAGACTGACACACACTTATTTCACTAAAGCAATACACTAAAGGAAATACGTCAAGTTGAGCTAGGCATGGGTACTCGTTTTTGTAAAGCTACATGATACTAAGATCTTGCCTAATTTACTGGCGAGTACACAAGCTTTCCCAGAGCCTCAACATAATAATTAGCATGCTCTTTCACTCTTTCAGGATTACACCATACATCTATTAAAACGAGAACAGTTAAGACTTACACTGTCAGGCCTTCCACGTATGGTCCTAACACTGGATGTTCTCTCACACGAAGCTGGTAAGAATAATTTTAAAAGAAAAATTATTAGGAGTGCATTTGTTAGACCTACCATTCAGGAATATCTCAAAATTAAGCGAAAGTCTGTCTACATCGCTAGTATGACATTTATCATCAATAAAACTCAGCATGAATCATCTAGAACAATATTTTCAGGAAAATACCAACAAATAAATTTTTCCAGCTGCCTGAGAAATCACAGCAGACTGCACCAGGCTATTGCTCACAGAGCTAGCTGCAAGAACATGTATCTTATACAAGATATTTACATAAGAAAAAAAAATAATCTTTTCTGCTACAGAAATCTACTAGGTTTTCAAGTTAAATACCTTAGCTCAAAATCACTGACAAAACTCAGATGAAAGCACTCCTACTACAAACAAGACAGTATAGTCTTTACTTCCATGTAACTAGTCTACATAATTCAACAGCCAGTTGGCTGTAGTATATCTTCTTTATCATAAACTAATACCCATAGTTTACACACAAGTGGCCAGTATAGTGTTCATATGTCAAAGTACAGAAAGTACTTTGCTGTTCTTAATAAATCAAACATGATAAATTCCTCCCTATGTCTCCTACTTAGCACAAATGTCTTTAATTTATGGTTCTACAAATTCCAACACACAAGCACTAAAAACTAGCTAAACTAGTTTAACTAGTGATCCTTAACTCGTTAATCAGGTCACTGATTATTTTTTTTTCTTTTCCCTCCTCCAGCTTCTTGGGAAACAACCAACCAACAGGAAAAAAAAGAACTTCCTGACAGACCCGTAGCTCCAAGCAGTAAATTATCCAGGGCAAAGAGTCTGAAAGATACTCTCCGTCTTGGTGCTAAGCTCTTACATGATAGTATTTTTCTGTAGCTGGGCAATGTAAATACACAGAGGAAACGAAGCGGGGAAAAAATTTGTCTTTGCAAATATTAACAAGTATGTACTATAGTGAACTAGGGACTGCAGTTAGATACGTAGAGTCAGTGGCAAACAGGCATGCCAGTAGATAAACAATACACAGATATTTTCAGAAAGTAAATGGGCAGTTCAGTAGTGCTGAGAATTCAGGAGACTGATGGATCAAATACAATTAGGCAAATACTTTTTTTTTTTCCCCCTTTCTCCCCACCCCTGCCAAACACGATTGGAAGCCTCCTGACTTTGTCATCCTTCCATTTTAGAATTTCATTTAAATTACAAGATTATAACTGAAATTATATTGCACAGAAGAGTCTTAATATAATCTGGAGATTTAGATAAATAATATTTTAAGAGACTTTTTATAGAGGCTGATAAGATCATCTTCATTTTGCAGATAAGGAGAGATGTTAACAATTTTGAGAGATTCTACTGAATCGTTTTGTTTCAATTTCAGCAAGATTTTTTTTTTTTTTTTTTTGCTTAGCATGTCTGAGGTGACAACCAATTTGCTTGAAGTCACACAGTGAGATTTCTTTTTTTACTGGAACCCCATTATTCACAACAATCTAAGGTACTTAGATAACAAAACAATGATCACTTGTCATTTCTGCATTTTTGTTTACAGAATAAATGCCATTACTTTGAGATGATGCATAGACTTGTTTCTGTGAGCAACTTACTGGTTGTTTCTTCTGTCCACTTTCAGTTTTGAAGACAAGCAAATCATGAATTTTCTCATTGTATACTTCAAAAAAGCTCATTTCAAGATGATACAAAATCTGATAAAATTAACAATGAAAAAGTTATTAATATAGTCCACAAAACATTTTCATCATTCTTTGTTTCAAATATTAACCTAGATTACCAGATCCTGCTGTTCAATGTTACAAGCATTTATACTGAAGGGACTTTCCAAGAGAAATTATTTTCTAAACTAGGGATCTGCTATTGCCAAGAACACAATTTATTGGAATTCTATCCACAGCCATTCCCAGATGATAGCTATCAAGCTTAAGAAAAAAAATATGTACATACATCCACCTCAGAAGTTTCAGTGTCAGGTTTTTAGTACATGAAAATATAGTTTTGTTTGCACCTGCAATAGTCTTGTTCCCTTAGGGACTGAGCTTCTACAGCATGATACATGTAACAGAGAACGCATGGATTGATGTTGTCAACAACTTGACATGGAAGAGAATGACCTAACAGAAAGATAAACCTTGATTCTACCTACAGCAATTTTAAGAAGTACTGAACAACAAACTTCATGAAAACACATCTCCTTCCTCTGAAGGCATCCAGGTCTTTTTTCCTTTTTTTTTTTTTTTATAAAAATGGAGTTTCCTTTAAAAGACAAGGAAGATTAGAGCAAAAACCCTAAAACATTGAAGAAATACAAGGTTCAAGGCAATTTGCAGCAATAGAATCATTATTCACAATGAATACGCAGAGGAATAATAAACATATCTATCATCTCTGCATTTTTTACAAGTTATAATCTCTAGCCAAACTCAGTAATAAATAACCTTCTAAGATCTCTCAGTATCTATCAAATCTACTGTAGGATCAGAATATTACATGATCACTGGTATTAGGATTCAAAGCCAAGAATCCAAGCATAAAGCAATAAAGAAATTTGGAGCAGTTAAAAGTAGAAAAGTTTGCCTGCATAAGCTTAACTGAATGTTAAGGTCTACTGACCTGCAAATCAGTCCTTACAGACATGGAGGACAAACATACAGAGAAAAAGAATATAAAAAACAGCCTTTGTCACCAGCATGTTTTGCATCAGATATTCCCTACCCAAGAAAGAGTGTAAGTTTCTAATCCTTTTCACAGTTTTATAAGATACTCAGAGTTTCTAAACACAAGCTATGATTTGTGTTAGTACTATAGAAACCTTTAGGTACACAATTCAAATCTCAGGCACTGTACTGTAGTCAAGCTGGTTCCTCAAAAGTGATTCTGTACCAGCAATTCAGTCTTAGAAAAGCCTTAACAACTGTCAGACAGGAAAACAAATATACATGAAGAATTCCCACAAACCCACCCCCTGCATACCTGCACTCTCAGTTCGGGTCTTTTCTTCTTAAGACATGAAATTAGTAGTTTAAAAAAAAATTTTAAGAATTTAAGTTAATTTTGTCTCTCTAAATTTACCATTACTACACCAAATAATTGGGGCGGAAACAGAATATAACCCTTCATTAGGGTGGTGGTAAATAGCTCCTTTTCAAACTGGCAACCTGTCATAAGTGGGGCATCACCAGCAGAGACAAAGTCATTATCCCACTCTACTCAGTACTTGTCAGGCCACACCTGGAATACTGTGTTCAGTTTTGCTCCCCGCTATACAAAAAAGATGTGGACAGGCTGGAGAGGGTCCAAAGAAGGGTCACAAAGATGATCAGAGGACTGGGAAGCCTACCATTTGAGGAAAGGCTGAGATAATTGGGTTTGTTCAGCCTTGAGAAAAGAAGGCTTAGGGGAGACCTTATCACTATGTTCCAGTATTTAAAGGGTGGTACAAAGAAGATAGAGACTCCCTCCTGACAAGGAGTCACACATGGAAAAGGCAAGGGCTAATGTGCACAAGTTAATCCAGAGGAGATTCTGATTGGACACAAGAGGAAAATTTTTCACAGTGAGAACAATCAATCATTGGAATAATCTCCCCAGGGAAGTGGTGGATTTACCAGCATTGGGCACTTCAGCTGGATTCAGCTGGACAGGGTGCTGAGCCATCTTGTCTAGACTGTGCTTTTGCTGAGAAAGATTGGACCAGATGATCCTTGAGGTCCCTTCCAACCTGGTATTCTATGATTAAAACACTCTGGAAAGGATTACTACCTTGTTGTTTTTAAATCCCACATACCATAGATGTAGGACAGGAAGTCAAATCAAAATACATTGTGATCAGATGAAACATTCCCACCCCCTCTCAGATGACCACTCTTTCATATAGTACAAAAAAAGATCTAGTCTTAAAAGAGAGAAGAAAACAAAACATTATTTACAAAGAAAATTTTAAAGTTTTAAAAAAAAAAAATCCAGGTGGGGGTAGTTGATTTTTTTTTTCTTTCAGCAAGAATTCTGAGCTAGAATACTAGAATTAGAATACTATTAAAATATTTCACTTTGATATGTGAAAGTGTTTAAAGATAAATTCATATTTTTTTCTTCTATTTTATGTCTCCACTGAAAGCATGGAACCCATTAGGATTTCTTTTTACCTTTCCTTACATAAATCTTATCTTTGTAAGACATGCTGTATTGAGGAAAGAATCCTAGTCTAGTGACACATCAAGAATATCACACTCATATTTCTTTTTTACATTATTATCATTAAGGAAGCCAAACAACGTTGATTTTGACTATTTAGGGAACCCTGTTAATCAGAGCTACTATGAGAAATAAGATTTGAATTAGCAAAAGAATACAGACATTTATAAATGGATCAGCACTAAGGTATGAAATGAAAGAATGAAACAGGTATCAAAATAATGAAACGCATCAGATTCCTCATAATTCAACGTAAGGTCAATAGCATAAGCATACTACCTGTTGCTTGTCCATTTGTGCTATTCGAGTGAAAAGATCTTCACAAAGTCTTGGAATGATTCCTCGGTCTTCATCAAATCCCATCATCCTGTAGTTACAAAAAACCTGCCAGTTCAGTTTCGTAACCGTCTATGGCTAGTTTTAATATTAATTGTATAGCTCTAAAGTTGAAATGCCATCTGTTTACAAATTACAGATGTAATAAGCAACAGAAATAAACCTGATCTAAGTTGTTTCTTGTTTGAGCAGGGAGTTGGACAAGGTGATGTCCAGATGTTTAATTCTTCCATTGAAAAGTGGGTTGAAAACCTAAGTCAAAACCCTACAGCAACTGTAGAGTAAGTTGTACTATAAACAGCCAACCTATAGACATTTGATATCCTAACCTGCATGCATTTTATATTCTCTGCACCCTGCCAGTGCAGTAACCTAAGCCCTTTCCACCTTTGGCGTAGTTTTTTCCTGTCTAGTTCTGCCACTGCAGAACACCGGCGTACTGGACTAATTCAGCTACAGTCTAGAGACACATACAGCTGCACAACATAGTTGTCAGCAGAAGTTTGTTTTGTAGACCTGACAAGACAGTTATTGCTGATACTAATTTCAGCCTTGCTGAAAATACAAAGGGGTGAAGGCAAGTAATTATTTACCTGAAGGTGGAGGAAAAGAAAAAAATACGACAAATAGGATAACAATTGCAATATTGAGCATACCTTTCTTTTAGGCCAAGGTAAATACATGTTACAAGTAAAAACAGAGTTTCCACTTAAAAAGAAAATCCTACCTCTGTATAAGTTCTATATCTACGATAAAGTGAATGGAAACATTTCTGATTCTCAACTACATATTTAAAAGTCTGTAGTACTTCATGAGAATTATAAAGCTTATAGAACTGATTTTAATAGATGTATGGTTGGAAACAAAACAGTTCACTAGGCATTCTATTGAAAAATATACACAAGGTACGTAAAATTGGCTATAAACCCTCAAAATGTTATTCGTCTGGGATTATTTTGGGTAAAGATTAGATTTCCAATAAGCAGTGGCACAAACATCTGGATTTTTTTTATTTATGAAGTTCTGAAACAGCCAGGACAATAATTAGGAAGGTCTTTTAAAGGTCTCATCCAAAAAAGCATAATATACTTTAGAACATGTCACTTCACGCACAAAATAGCGGACAGCGGTGAACAACAGCACTGGGAGAGTCTGAGAAGCTCTCAGCATTAACAAAGGTTTTTCTTCACTAAAATCTGTCGAAAAGGCTTTTATTTTCTTCACTAGATGTAGAAAGAGGTCAGTGTCAAATACATAAAAATATTCTACAGCTAAGTGTGTCTCAATTATTACAAATATTGTTTTAGTTATGTTTAATTTGTTTTTAAATATGCAAAAACATTTTAACACAATTCAATAGCTACCAAATCTTTTCCATATAATCTGTTTTCAAGACTACATTGCATAAAAATCGGCTTGTACAGAATTTTAACAATTATTATTAGGAACTTACGTGTATGATTTTCCAGAACCAGTCTGTCCATAAGCAAAAAGACAAGTGTTATATCCCTCAAAAGCTCTTTCTAGGAGCGGCACTGCCAAAGTTTTATAAATCATTGTTTGGCTTGCAAAATTAGGATGACACTTGTCAAAAGACCAGAAAGAGAAGTCATAACTGAAACTGTAAACTTGGTTTGTGGCTGGTTTTCGTACAGCTGTCTCTGAACCACTCATGGAGATTACAGGGAGCGAGTTTTCATTTTTCTCTCTGAATGGAAGGGGTGAAAAAAATTAAAAAACATAAGCTACATGCTTTAAGTTAGTCATTTCAATCAACAGCCTTATGGAAAATAAGAAGTTCGGCAATCATTCTTAAAAAAAAAAAAATCCGATGAACACACAAAGTAGTCAAGCTCAAAATACTTCAGCTAATGAATATGTAAAGAAATAGCCCCAAATGCCTATAAAGTGAATTCAACCTCTTAATAAAATCTTTACCTTGACGTTGCATGAAATATTGGCTAATTTCAAAGTAAGTATTATATCCCTATTTGGTCAATGATTAAACAATTTGAAAGTTACAAAGCAGGAATCAACATACACTATAAAAGCTACTATTAGCATCAGAAATAAGCCCAGGATACAAACCTGTTACTGAAAGGCCGTACACGCACAGCTACAATCACTTTGCTGTTTTCCACTTTGAAAACACCTTTGTCAGTGCTATTGCTCTCAGCTAGAGTTTCTGTGGTCTCTTTTGGTTTTGAACTTCTACTTACAGAAGGAGAGTTCGAGACGCTAGTTTTCTTTTTGGCTAGAATTTGAAGACGAGGTGTTTGTTTATTTGAAGCAGTCAGGGATAGTTGATCCTGAGAAGCACGGTTCTTTGGTGTAAGCTTAAACCCTTCTGTTGAACTTCTCATTGGTGTCCTTGGTCTTTCCAAACTATTATGGTTTATAATCAAGTGTTGCAACCTTTGCTTTCTAGCTTGTTTATTTATATTGCTTTTCTCATTCAATTGTTTTCCTGATATCCTATTAATATATTTTGAGGTAACTAATTGTTCTGATTTAGGAACTTCATTTTGAAATTGTGTGTCAGCAGCGCTTGTCCTGTATTTTAAATGCACGCAGGTATCATTTTCAGACAGACCATCAACAAAGCCAAAGGAATCATTGCTGTTCAGGTTATGCTGCAACTTCGTACTTGACTGACCCTCAGCTAACTTTAAGTTTTGTTTAACATCATGAGTATCACTATTATTAATATTTGGTGGAAGTGCAATCTTGTAATTTCTTTGTGCAGCAATGTCATTATTTATTCCAGGCATAGTATTCTCATTAATTTTACTCTTCTCTCCAGAGCCAGTCCTCACACACCTCTGCAGAGTAAGTTTTTTCTCTGATTGTGTATTTTCCATGTCCTGTGTTTTGTCTGTATGCAATTGTTCACTAGTAGACACTGATTTTTTGCTTGCTCCAATTCTCCTCTGGAGTGTTAATCTGCCTTCAGGTTTAAATGCAGTTGATGTGTCGCTCAATTTTTTGCAGGCTGAAATCACGTAGGTCCTATTTAGTTCCTCAGTCTCATTCTGAGAACATGAAAGTAGACTACCCTTTTTTTCTCCTGACATCTGTGATTTCAGTTGCTGCCCAGATGCTTTGCTCCTAGTAAAGGTATTCTGTGAAGAAGTCTTCTGCAAAGTGGTAGTACATTGTGCCTCAAAGGGACTTCTCGCAGGAAGTGTGTAAATAGGCATTTTGTCTTCCAGTAAGCTAACATTAGGTTTTTAATAAGTACAACACCTTTACTACAAGATGCTTTCCAGTTGCTTCTTCCTATGGAATCTGGGGAGACAAAGCAAAAATTTTTTATGATGCTCGTGTCCAGGGGGAGTTACGTTTTGGTGCATGGGGAGCTCTTTGCATATACTTCCCCAAACATTAGTAACAATTAGTATTCCCTTCACCTCCATCACTTTGAAAAAAAAAAAAAGAGTCATTCTTCTATATGTGAACAACTGCTTCTGCCAATAGTAGGCTATTTGATTCCATTTATTGAGTTCTATGATTTTTTTCAGAAAGTAAACCAAACTTCACAAAGGAACACCAGCTAGTAGAAAGAATTACCTAACTATTTAGCAATAAAGGTCACCATGGACATTTCTTCCAAATGATCTACCATGATCCCAAAGGAAAGGAAATCCAAGATCGTGCCTCCATTCACTGACAACTATTTATGCTCATAGTGTTTCACGACTAACAGACTCCAATAGAACAACAAAATTATTAACACTGAATAGGAAATCTGTGAACACAGAAAGCAGATTTTTTTTTTCAGGATTTTGATATATAAACCCCAGTATCAGAATAGGATAGTTAATAGCGATTACTACTACAATACATTTGGACATTATTTTATTTCACTATAGTGCCTACATGCATAGCAAAACAAAAAGATACCTAGCATAGGGGGCAGAAGAAAATCTGTAAAATGCATTCCACATCCTTTCTACATGTGAATATTTAGAAAGCTATATATATCCAATCTGTACAGAAAAGAATGCTTTCACTGTTGTATATGCATCGTACTTGTACAGGTTGTTGTTACAGGTTCAACGTCACTATCCACTATACAACAGCTGCAATTTATTTGTTATTAAAAGTAAACAGGAAACCACCTGCCTTAGATCCTTCAAAAATTGCATATATTATTAACAAATGAAGCAGATGGTCAGGGGAAAAAAAGGAAACCAAGATGAGAGCAAGTGATGTAGAAGCAAGCATTCAACCATTGCTCCAATAGAAGTTTCTTTTAATGTTACACTTTTAAGTTATAGCTCTTGGAGTACTCTCAGAATTTATGTCATCCACTTCTACACGTGTCGTGACTGCGCAGTTTTCATCTCTCAAGAGCTGCAAGGCAAGTTTCAAGAATTTCAAACCACAGTGTATTCATTGCTCAATCCAGTTTGATACAGGAAGCTACTTACGTTACATGAGTTGTACAATACACATTTTGTGGTTCCATCTAGCAGTCAGTAAATAAACATGGTTATAAGCCATTAATTGCTTTAGCATTTTCAGAAAACTCCATCTTTTCTGTTCAGTTTTAGAACAACTAGCATAAAAAGGGAAGTTCCCCCCTCCTGGTGCCATAGCTGTACCTTGCAAATATTCACAAAGCTTTTCTGTAGAAAAAAATTAATCTCCCCATTGAAAGCCCCTTCATTCCAAAATAAGGTTCAAGATTTGTTAAAAGTACACTTGTTCGTAATTATTAATTGACTACAAGTACTAATTAGAGACGAAATGCAAGTGTTCAAAGCCAGGTGAAAGCATAGGAGAAATGGGTATCTTTACTATGTTTCAGCAAACCCACCCTCTTCAGGCGAGCCTTCGTGAGACCCTCGCCACAGCCACGGACCTGTTGTACCACCGCCCCGCGAAGGCGCCCCTCAGCCCCAGGCGTCAGCGGCGGCCGAGCGGGCCTCAGGGGACTCCGCGCAGCAACGCCCCGGCTGCCCGTCACCCCGCGCTGGCCCACCCAGCTCCGCGGCTCCCGAAACAACGGCCCGCCATCCCACCGGCTGGCCCAGGGACAGCCACCGCGGGCCGGGGAGGGAGCCCCGTCCCTCACCTCACCTCAGGGCAGCCCCTCCTCACGCGCCACTCGGGACGTGGCTCGCGCCCTCTCCCTGCCCCGTTTGAATGCGCCGGGCCCGCGGGGATTGGCTCCCTCCAGCACTGCGTCAGAGGGGGGCGGGCCCCAGCGCCGCCGCCGCCGCCGCCGCCCGGGCGGGACAAGGCAGGGCAGGGGGCCCGTGGCCGCCGGGGACACCTCAAGTGTCTGCCACAGCCCCGCTCGGCCGCCGGTCC
>VWZL01003399.1:1021264-1051506 GCA_013396915.1 Stercorarius parasiticus | reverse complement strand
ACCGAGCGGCAGGCAGAACGCGGGGCTCGCCGGCTCGACCGTCAGAAACAGCGGGATCGTTGGGAAGTGTGGGGATTGCGGGATGAGGGAGACGAACGAGGACCACTTCGTGACATCTCCGCTAGAAATGACAGGTATCAGGATATACGCGTCTTATAAAAGATTTGGCATTTATAAATACTGCACAACTGAGTTAATGGGAAAAAGGTTAAAAAGAAAATCCAGCAGAGGGGGACAGAAGACAAAGCACGGGGCAGGGGGAGTTAAAAACTTGAGGTTTTCCCCATGTGAGATCATGTTAAAGTAGTAGCAACAGTGCATGTAAAATAGTAGAAATCATAAATATTGTATTTCGGATTATCAGAATTCGTAGCAGGAGTTACAGAATGCCTGGCACCAGTGCCACACTTAGGTCATCTGTCTTGCAGCAGGTAAGACCTACTCTTTTTGGTTCTAGCTGGGGAAAGCTTTTAAAAATTAGTTTGCTACCAAACAATGTCTATCACATTGCTGTCCTTTGGCCAAAGAGTAAACACAGAGTGCACAGGGTACATGTGACATGACCTGGGACACCTCCATCTGCCAAAAAGGGATCATGCATCACAGCACACAGAAAGGTCTGATGAAACTGATTTCTCAAGCCTCAGACTAGGGAAAAAAAAAAGGGGGTGAAGTTTTGATTATGACCTATCTCAGACTTTGGATGGTAAGTCGTACAACACTACCCTAATATGGTTTTTGTCTCATTTCCTGAAAAAAATGAAAGAGCATCTGGTGTCAGAGCATGGCAAATTATGCTTAAATCAGTAGCAGATAAGTACATATGATCAGTTATACATTAACTATAATGTTTCATTAAATAAGAACACAAATTTCTTATTTAACTTACGTGGTTTATCCTATTTCTCTATAATGAAGTTATACTAATACTAGTATTTCCGCTATTGCAAAATGTTTGAGCAGGATTTTGAACTGGTTCACAGGCAATAAAGGAGAAACTAAACTTTCAGTACTGTTTACAAACAAAACTTGGTATATGTTCACAAGAAACCCCCAGAGAACATAATGAGGATTCCTGGAAATGTTCCCCACGGAAGCTTTTATGTAAACTAACAGGAAGAGATCGAGGCTTGTTTTCAGAGACTAATCTGTCATTAATTTTTATTTGGGGGGAGGGGGAGGGGGGGCACAGTAGGGGGGTGTCCTTTGCCTTAATATAGCAACATAAAAATTACTGGAAGAGTGTGTTTCACAAGAAGTCTGAAATGATTATTCAGAAATATTAAAACAAAATAAAAAGTATCTTCTCCGTTTATGTTGCAAGCAAGGGCAAAGACTACCGGTTTTGAAAAAGGGTTACATAGAGTATTTTTACTAGGCACTACTGTAATTCAAACACAAAACAGGCTGTTTCAAAATAAAGAGGAGATAAAAATGAGACTCCTTAAAAACCTGAGTATATAAATAAACTTCTTTTAAAAAGGCAATATACAAGGCATCATAATTCTGTTTATTTTTAATCACACTTCCATTGGAATTACATAAGATAACTATGAATATATCTTTATTACCTCTGAGAATTATTTTTGTCATGTTTTCTAATAATGTCCATAATATTATCTCCTGTTACAAGGCTATTCTGTAATTGTTTAAGTCTCTGTTGTTCCCTTCTCTTTTGGTCATGAAGATACGGGGAGTTAAGGAGCTGTGGGGGAAGAATGGTGCCTGTTGGTTTTACTCTCTTCACAACATCCCAGAAGAGCTTCTTGCTGTTGTTATTGATAAAAGTAATTGCAGTTCCACTGTGACCCAGCCTCCCCGCTCTTCCAACCTGAAAAAGCAAAAACTCATTTTAAGTTATTAATATGAAATGGAAATCCTTCAAATATCCTTGGAGTTTATTTTCTGTTATAAAACAGCAACTAACCTAAGTAACAAGACCAAACCTCTTTATCTCATCCTCTAAGCACAAAGTTTTAATAAACTTCCTGAATTCAGGATATGCAGATATGCAGCTTTAGTTTAAATGCATCTAAAATTACGACTGGCTTATGGGACATACCAGAAGTCCAGTATTGATACTCAGATACAGGATACAGCCTATGGGCAAAGGCTTATAGTAAATCTGGTCCAAACAAAATGTTTCAAAAAATGTTTGCTATAGCAATGCCACATACATGTATCTTGTATCAAGCACAACATGTACAAGCATGACTATAAAAAAAGCCTTTTACTTGCAAGTAACAAATTATTTCTCAGTATTATCCAAAATGCTTGAACAAATCAGAAAAGAATCTACAAAGGCTCTCTATTTACAAAGAGACAGTATGTTACTAGTGATATAGTTTTGATGCAAGTAAAGACCATTTTTATTTATTTACTACTTGCTTGAAACTTTAGCAGAAAGATAATTAAAAACTACTGAGGCGTACTGCAGTTAGTAACACAGAACACTTTAGGAGTTCATGAGAATGGATGGCTTCCAGAGGTCCTTCCCATCGATTCAGAGCAGAGCTAACTTCAAAGTTGTATCACTTCACTCAGGGCCTTGTTCTATGGCGTTTTGAGTGCCTCCAAGCACAAAGGCCTCACCACCTCTCTGGGCAGCCTGTTCTACTGCCTGGCTACTCTCACTGTGAAAATTCTGGCCTGTTATCAGGCCAGAATTCACCCTGCAGCGAGTTGTGACCATTGGCTCTCGTCCTTTCATTGTGCATCTCCCAGAAGAGTCTGGCTCTACCTCCTCTGTAACCTCCCATTACCAAATAGAAAACAGCAATTAAATCTCTACTCCACAGACCAAACAAGCCCAGTTCCCTCTGCCTCTCTTCACTTGTCACGTGCACCAGCCCCCTGACTTTAGCTGGATTCTCTCCAGTTTGTTGGCTTTTCTTGCAATGATGGTCTCAAAACTGGACACAGCAGTAGAGTTCTCTTGATCTGCTAGCCAAACTAGGGTTGGAGGGCGTGTACATATACATAAATACACACATACGAGCAACCTACACCCCATCTTTTTTTAAAGCAAGAAATCCTCATGAAAAAAAAATAATCAGAGGAGATACTGGAGTAGGAAGAGGAACGAAAAGAAAGTTCACGATTGGTTTCCCGATTGTATTACACGCATATCCCACACTGCAGAGGAGCTGCAGCAGAAAGAGGGGTATTTGGCCCTTCTTCACACAGGTAGTAAAAACATGGTAAACTGCTTTCTATAGATACAATATGACACAAGACAGTACAAAACAGGAAGAATAATACTGCAAACATAACTGATATAAGAACACTGTTCTATAGTGATACAAGAACAGTGTTCTAGATTTTTAGTAATTCATGTAAGAGACTTATGGAAGAGATACTCAGCACCTTTCTTTCCTATAAGAACAATATTCTGAAGAGGAAAATAATTTTTATATTTACATCTAAATTTAAATTTCCATAGGTGGATGTTGTATTTCAGTATACTTTTCAAATAATGCTTTAGCAATTTATTTCTTTACCTGATGTACATATTCATCCATACTTGAAGGCATATCAAAATTTACTACCAGTTTGACGTTGACAAGGTCAAGCCCTCGTCCAAGGACTCCAGTACTTACTATAACTTCATATTTCTCTTTAAGTAATCCCTGGCAAGGGAGGAATAAACAAAAATTAATTCTTTTTTCCTTATTTTTATTTTCAACCTCTCCAAGCATAGGCTAGGGTTAGTTATACAATATAAGAACACACCCAGTGGGATTGCAGAAGAGAGAATGGTCCCCTTGTATTCTTGATTTAAATAGGAATACAATTCACAGAGCTAATTAAAGAGAGCTGAAAACCACAACTTTAATTAAAAAAAAATCATCAATTAAAGTTAAACACATATTTAAATTCCCGTTTCAAAGCAAATAATCTAGGAAATAGTCACCAGTATTTATCTGCATTTAAAATGGCATTATTATCTACAGTTTTGCTTGGTCCCACCTGTCCCTCCTCTTCCCCAGCAATACTCCAGGTTTTATTGCAGAGAAGCGGTAAATTATGACTTAACTCACTCAAATTAAGCCACCTTTAAAAAAAACTGGCCATTTTAAATCTATCAAAACACCCATAACTTTAGGAGGCACAAACCTGTAATATGTCTGTTCTTTCCACCTGAGACTTTTCAGAATGCATAGCTGTACATTGCAATCCTGTAATTTTATAAACAGCATCACTCAACAGATCCGCTCCTAGCTTACAGTCCACAAATACCAACACTGGAGGCTTGAAGAGTTTCTTATCCTGTAAAATTAAACAGTTTATGTGAGAAGGTATTACAACAGTTTGCTGCTCATCATCAGCAACCTGGATTCAATTTATTCTGCTTATTATCTCTTAAAATTAACAACGTTTTTAGATGTATAAATGTTCTTAGGCTTGAGGTAAGAAGGAACAAGATACCAGCCATGAAACTATACCAATCTGTACATCATAAACATATAACAATTTGTAGACTCAGCACCCAAGTTTATAACAATACATGCATTTTTTAGGAGACAGAAGCTTTCTTTTACGTTTCTTTAAATATTACATAATAATTCGGCATTTCTTTAGGTTCTGAGGTTCAGTTAAAGATTCTTATTTACTTCTCAGCCAACACTCCAAAACTCCCCTGCAAAATACTCATAAAGATATATATTCTTATTCATATAAAAAAAAAAATTGATGAAAGAACTAAATTAGCTTTCTCACTGGTTGCTTTAATGACTTTTAAAATGACAAACCACTCCCAAGCCATATAGCAGCAAAGAAAGTTTAAGATCAAAGACCTGCTCCTATCTGCACTCACAGATAACCAGCACAAATCTTCGGGGTGCCATACTGCGAATCACAAAAAAAAATATCCAAACTGTCATTTTTAACTTGGATCCCAGCACAGGAATCTAGTTTGCTGCTGCACAGAAGGAGGTGTGAGTGACGGGGATGGAGTAATCCCAGAAATTGCCATTAAAGCTCCTACACAGCTGAACTACTGAACTAGTTAGTGCAGTTATATGCTTAACCTCACTCCACCCCTTCACTACATGCAGATTAGAATTAAAGATGACAACCTGACAGAGATGTGAGACATGAATAATTTTATAAATTGTTCATATGAGAAAAATATTACACTTACATTTAGTATTTCAAAGAGCTTTTTCTTTTTAGATGGTTCTTCTACCCACAAGATAATTTGGCGAACATTGGAACATGGCAGGTTCTTTTCTCCAATTGTTATTCTTACAAAATTGTGCAGAAGCTGATTTGCTAAGTGTTCAATGCCCACTGGAATCGTGGCTGACACCAGTATGGTTTGATGATTGTGAGAGATGTCTTCCAAAATATCCAACACTTGCTGCTGGAAACCCATTTTTAACATGGTATCCACCTAAGTGAAAAATATTGTATTTGTACCAGATTTTTCCATAAACAGCAGACTCCTGAATTTGAATTGACAGAACCACCATAATGTGTATGATTGGCAAGTAATCCAAATGCAGGAGTATTTTCAGTCACAATAAAAGCTAACTCAGAAAATTAAAAACAAATGGTTCGAACTGGTCTATAAGTATTACCCCGTCAGGTATCTAAGTCTTTCAAAGCCAACAGAACATGCATTGTTCAAACACATTTCAGATTGTGTGAGAAACTGAATTTTTCTCTTAAGAAATACATTTAATCTTTATAATGAACACTCTGTATGTTTAATCAGTTTGACTAGGCACCCACAATACAGCCCTGGTAACTAAAAACTTACTTCATCCACCACTACAATTTTTATGCCACGCAGTTGAACAGAACTTTGCCTTAAAATCTCAAGTAGTCTTCCAGGTGTTGCTATTATAACCTAACAAAAGAAAAACAAACAAACAAACAAATAAAAAACCCCCAGGAATTAGAAATTCCATGAAAGGACAGATGACAGTCCTAGAAAAACTGTAAAGTTACACCACATGGGTGAGAAAGGCACTAATTAGTGAAATTACTTACGTTCAAATAAGGCTTAAAACTTTAATAGATAGCTTCATAATTTATGAAGCTTCAAAAGGAAATGTACCTTTTAGAACTCTAATGGAAGCGTCTAAATACAAGCAATGTAATCTGCATTAAAAACAAACTAATTTTGCTGTAAATTACAACTCCTTGTCTAATAACATGGCATATTTCAGTCTTTGAAAGCAGCAATATCATGCATGAAACTTTTTCAAAACCAAAAAAAGCTATTATATGCTTAATCAGACGTCAAAATGTAAAAAAAAAAAAAAGTATTACTGTAGAATTTTCAAGACCTAACAACTATTTTACTAGTTCAGACTTAGGAAAAACAAATCTTTGTGTGTCTACACATGTCAACAGTGGCATTTTTCTTTTCTGTGAATGTCATGAGAACATAACTCTCCACAGGATCTTTCCATGGTATAGTCCTTACCTTAACACTTTGCTTGAGACGGTGAAGCTGTGGTGGCAGTGGTAAACCTCCTACCAGGAGAACTGTTCTCATGTTTGGTAAACCAGCCATCAGTTCTTTAGCTTGTCTCTCTATCTGAATTGCCAACTCCCTTGTTGGTGCCAAAATAAGGGCAGATGGAGTTTCTGTCTAGAAAGAGGGGAAGAAATCCGTTGAACATGGAATTGCTTTAGTATTTAGATTAAAAGCTTTCTGTCTAAGAGAGAAAGCTTTTTGGGAGACTCAATCTCCCAATACTAAATTATAAAGTATATAGTGGAGCTACTGTGGATACAATTAGACTGCTAATATCCTTTCTATCTGAAGACAGAAAGGGATTATACCTTTAACAATGCAAGCCAAAGAAGTCTATCCCTCAATTACTCAACTTCTGAACACAAAAAATTAACGCATGTGTAAGTGCAAAGTTAGAATAGCCTCGTGACCATGAAAAAAGGCCCAGAAAGCTAGTAGTCATTTGTAAAGATTGGTTTTTTTCTATTTTAGTTATTGCACTGCATCTGTAACATAAATTCAGAATAAATTCCACATGAACTCAAAACACAGGATGTTAGTTGAATCTAGAGATCATAAAAAAAAATTCTTTGAAGTTTTGATATTACAGGAACGGAGTATTTTCAAGTAAAGTCTTGGCACACCACTAAGAAAACCATTAAGTATTAGCCAAAGAAGATAAGCAGTGATAGGAATTTTACACAGCAAAAACATATGTCTCTGAAATTTAAAAACAAAATCAATAACCCCTCTGACCCACTATTAGTCAGCCAGGTAGAGATGAATCATTGAAGAAGTACGGTCTTAAATTTTTTTTCCCGTTCCTTATATAAGGATCTTCAACCAAATCACCCCACTGATACTTCTGAAACCCAGAAAACAAAATTACAGGTAGTAATTCCTCTCAGATCAACATAGATTTCTAATTCCAGTTAACACATACTAACAAAGTAAAAAGAACATAAATTAAAACAGAGGGGAGGTGGGGCGAGGAAGGCAGAATAATGGTCTAGCTCCAAGATGCATTATTTCAGTAATACTGATCACCTCTTCAGCAAATAAACAAAGCTTTCTCATATGCTGATACTACAACCATGAATTCACTTAAGTTTTCTGGATGGTATTTTTTTATTTATGGTCTTCAACTGGAATATTGACAAGTGACCAACAGTAGAAGGTTGTTCCTTTCCCACTACATCATCAAAGGAACTACATCATTAAATACTTGTGCCAAGAAGGGCTTTTTGAGTTGTTTTCAACTGGGCAAGAGTGTTTTAACTGAACAACTTAACCACCACAAAAAAAGGTATCTACATAGATGTGGAGAAGACAGGAACTGTCAAATATCTCATACCCCGATTACCCTTATGCTCTTAACACCTCATCTCTCTTTTACATTATAAATGAAAATTATTTTAAACAACAAAATAAAATTCTTTCTTGACATAATACATTAACTTGTAAAGTACCCTGAAGATGAAGAATTAGAATGATCATGTAGTGAAATTATGTATTATTCATTGAGGCTCCAATTATGTGCATGTTATTATAAGCATATAACTGTCTTGCAGACCTTAACGATAATCAGAGAGAGGAGGTACTGGAGTGTAATACTCCTGTTCTTAAACGCT
Source organism: Stercorarius parasiticus (assembly GCA_013396915.1). Classification (NCBI taxonomy): domain Eukaryota; kingdom Metazoa; phylum Chordata; class Aves; order Charadriiformes; family Stercorariidae; genus Stercorarius; species Stercorarius parasiticus. Next base: position 1,043,406 of record VWZL01003399.1, on the reverse strand, counting down.
CCAATATAATGCTTCCATTCTTAAAACTAATGCTACAGTACTTCAGAGATTAAAAGAGTTACTTAAATAATCTTTAAATTATTCATTTAAAAAAAAAATTATATACGTGTGTGGATATATATATAAAGGCATCTCAACAGTCCAAAATATCAACTAGAATCAGGTCCAGAATTTTCAAATATATTCTTATACATCTCTTTTTGAATAAAGCCACTAAAGCAAAAAAGCAATACTGAACCACACACAAGGTACAGAATACTGTTTACCATTACTTCTCATCATACATTCATGTCCTTAAGAGAACAAAAGTTTTATTAGTTGCTTTTTCCCAAAGTATCAAAGGGGAGACAGTACAACTACAGGATTTCAGAAATTATATAACCCCAAATTCCTGTAGTTACTTGATGGTCAGCTGAACATATTCCAACAGAAATTATGCTGTGAAATTGTGTAAATGACAAAAAAATCTCTTTTAGTCATCTCATATATCAAGATATAGGAACAACTACTTGCAAAGTGCCCGGAATTATTTTCACTTTCTATTTTAAGTCATTTAGGAAGTTTACCACAGAATTTAGCTACCTTTCTTAACAAGGAGGAACTGTGTACTAGGTAATATTTACAGAGTTGCTTTATCACCTGACCAAAAGTGAAAAAACATTCAGTCATCAAAAATAATCGGCACCCTCCCTCCTCCAAGAACCAACACTCCACCAATCAAAAGTAAAATAAATCACTGAATGTCAATAAAAAAAACACTGCAATTACATTCTCAGTTACATGGAAAATCGAAGAGACAAAGTTGCAAACCACTTTGTCAAAACACACAAAGTTTCATTACCTCTTTCAAAACCGTCATAATAACAGGGAGTAGGAAGGCTGCTGTTTTTCCAGAGCCCGTGTCTGCGCTAGCCAAAATATCCCTCCCTAATAGTCCAACAGGGATCATTTGCATTTGGATGGGAGTTGGGACTTCATAGCCAGAATTCTTTAAATTATGGTTTAAAGTTTCAGGAAAACCACAGTGTTCAAACTCTACAATAGGTCTTGGAACTTGCTGGCCCTGGACAGCAATACCTAGCTGCAGTTTAAGGTTCTCAACCTGCTCATCTCGCAAACCTAAAATAAAGGAATGATCTTTGTAGAAATAAGGTGTATTAAGCAGGTGAGTTTCTGCTTGAGATTCTGCTTTTGTGAGTTGATCAGATTTTAGCTTTGTTTCCTTTTCTTGATATTGTAGAAGGTGTTTGGCTTTACATTCCAAGCTACAAACATCTTCATCTGTTTCATCGCAGATGTACTCTCCGTAGCGACCACACACAACACATACAGGTTCTCCAGGTTCTGCCCAACGCTGGGATTTGCTGAAGGATTTTATGGCTTCTTCTGAAGAGCTATCCTCATTGGTATTTTTGCTGTCCTTTCCCAAAGTTGTATTAGCAACACCAAGCTCTCCAGCTACAGGTTCTACGTGTTCTTGTTGAACTTCATTCAAATTGCATCCTGAAGCAGAGGTTTCTGTTCTAACTGACCTACAGTCTTGGAACTTGGTGGTCTCCTCTAGCAAAGATCCTCCAGAAGATAATTTATTTTTCTTAGCTGTACAACCCTTGTCGTCATCAGCAGTCCTCTTGACTTTAACAGATCTTGGTAAAAACATGCTTCAGTACACTAGAAAAAAAACTGTTACAGTTGTTAGAAACTATTACTGTTGAGAAAGGTATGCTTTACTATTTACCACAAAAACCCAAAAAGTCTAGGAAATATATTTGCAAACCTAGAAAGCAACTTTCAATCCCTGAAAAGATCTAGAAACTGCCTTGTTTAAAAGTGATCTTGGTCTTAATGTTGATGCAATGTAAAGCAATACTTGAAAATAACAGTGGAAGCATGGAACAACAGAGAGAACACCTACGATTAGTTTTCAGTATTAGACATTTGCAGTTGCACAAAAACTTTGATTTTCACTATCTGTTGGGAAATCTATCCATTTTGAGTGTCAGTGATATAGAAACAAAATATGCATTCTTCTGAACTATAAAAAAAACCCAACCAAACAAAATCATCAATTTTGTAAAGGATGTGAAATTTAGTACAGGACCCATCCGAGACCATTACTTTTGCTGTCCTTTTCTAAGTCCACTCAAATTTAAGAAGGCTGTAAGCTTTGTAGATCTGTTTAAAGTCCATCTCTGTTTGATCAGGGTGTCAAAGGAAGAGCAAAGACCTACGTGATCAATTTGCCAAGTCTCTGCTGTAATACAAGGAAGCCGAATTAAGTGTCCATAAGTAACTGTAACTTCTATACTCTGAAACTTTCAGTTGACTCTGAAAGCATCAGATGTTCTCCCCAATCGTTTGCTACGGTACAATCGGTAAACACAAGTACACAGAATGCCATAATTTTATTCTGAATTAGCTGGACTGCGCACACCAGTCTCTGTCAACTTCTTTTTGCATCAGCTTTCTAAAAATACACAACGCTACCTCTGCGTCTACAGACAAGTTTTGTCTGATTGATTGTTTTTCTGCGTAACTCAAAGCAATTCGGAGCGGTTCTGCAGCACCGGCAGGAGCCTCCCCGGCGAGGTGAGGCGAGCTCCGCTGCGGAAACCCGCCGTGCCTGGATGGCGGCTGCTCCCCTCCCTCTTGGATGAGGCGCCAGATCCCAACACTTCATTTTTCGCACCTAATGAGGCCTTCCCACAACAAACCTCTTCACCAACTCGGTCGCCTTTCAGGTGAGGGGGGCACACTGGGCTCACGAAGCGTGCCAGGCTAGCGAAAAAGACGATTCCTCCCCAACGAGCTCCTCGGGGCGGTCCCGCCCCGCCGCCAGCGGCGACCCCGCTGGGAAGCGACCCCACCCGCAGGAGGCTAAGACGGCGCGGAGCCCAAGACGGCGCGGAGCCCGGCCCCCACCTCCTCCTCGCTGCCGACGGAGGGACGTCGCCTCACGTACGGCTACCNGGAACCCCGCCGTGCCTGGATGGCGGCTGCTCCCCTCCCTCTTGGATGAGGCGCCAGATCCCAACACTTCATTTTTCGCACCTAATGAGGCCTTCCCACAACAAACCTCTTCACCAACTCGGTCGCCTTTCAGGTGAGGGGGGCACACTGGGCTCACGAAGCGTGCCAGGCTAGCGAAAAAGACGATTCCTCCCCAACGAGCTCCTCGGGGCGGTCCCGCCCCGCCGCCAGCGGCGACCCCGCTGGGAAGCGACCCCACCCGCAGGAGGCTAAGACGGCGCGGAGCCCAAGACGGCGCGGAGCCCGGCCCCCACCCCCTCCTCGCTGCCGACGGAGGGACGTCGCCTCACGTACGGCTACCCCCCGGCCGCAGGCCCCGCCGCCGCTTCTCCTCACAAAATGGCGGCGGCCCTACGCAGGCGCGCTGGGAGAGCAGCCGGGAGGGCGCGGCGGGTCTCGGCCGCACGGGAACGGAGCGGCTGCCGCGCAGACCTCACCAAGGGCAAGAGGGGAAACGCCCGCGGCCTTACGCGGGGCNCGGGCCCCCCGCTGCCGGCGGGCGGCCGGGCCAGTGTACTCGGGCGGCGAGGGGACAGGCGCAGGGTCGGGAGATGTCAGCGCTGGGTTCGGTTTAGGCCTGGGGGAGCTGAAGGCACGGCTGCTGCGCGCTTCGGGTCTGTGGGGTCCCCTCCCGCGTTTACAGCCCGAGTCGCCAGATGGTAACACACGCACGCAAGTATTTGCTCACCAACAGGAGGTCAGTCAGCCCGCCCCAGGTACTCGGGAGCCTGAGGTGGTGTCACCGTGTCTGCACCGTTTGCAGGAGGTGCTGGGTTTGAGCACAAGCAGGAAGACCAGAGTGTTCCCAAAGTAAAAGTATACTCTGTGTCCAGAAATTATTTGGTGCACAGGAAAAATAATCTTGCTGGGAGCCATCTGGGTTGATGTACTACCAGGCATTCCAGATACTCCAAAACAGATCCTTCTCCAACACTGATCCCATTAGCCTGAAAGCATCCATACTAATGGGGAGTTCCATTTTCTTTCTGGCTCATTGCTTTTGTAGGTGACCACCACCATTTCCTGATAAGCAGAGAATCCATAAATGCTAGCAGCCCCTTTGGAAACACAGTTTAATGTCATTTCAGAGGACTAGTCAGAGGAACCAGTGGGAATGGGGTTAAAACAGAGACAGACACAAAGCTGGGGGCTTTGGAACAGCTGGCTGCAGAATTCTGTAACATTCATGGTCTATTTTAGAGTATGCTGGATTATCCTACAGTAGGTTACGACAGTAGCAAGATAAAGTTAGTGCAAATAGGGCCTTTGGGTCTGTGTGAGATTTTTAATGAACTGGTACAATTGGAAGAGACTATTAAGCTCCTGGAAAGATGTAAGTGGGCATTTCTAGACCTGAAAAACTGTCAGGCACCTTTCACCCAAGCTCCATATGTTCCTCATTCTCTGTGAAAATCCCCACCTTTCTCTGATTCAGCCTCTGTCAATCCCCTTTGTTCGCACTGACTTTCTTTTCTTCTCTTCATTTTCCCCTCCCAGAGAGTTTCTAACATAAGCTAATTTCCTTTTCTTACTTCCATTTTTACAAGGTCATTTCCTGGAATTCAAAACAATTTTCTCAATAAAGACCAGTATTTCAACAGTATTCAATATGATATGCTTCATAGTCCACATACCAAAATGCAAACATCCTATATGTATCAGCTATTTCAATTTTTTGCTAACAGTAGATTTCTGTGACAGAAATTAAAGAAAATTAAAGTACCTTTTTATTATGGTAAGAACACTGTTGTATTGTTGAAAGCTACCATTCTGCCCTCACCTGCTGTGAGAGAAGAATTTGCACACTTTGATTACACAGACACATTCAAGTTCTTGAGATTAAATAATACTGTCCATACTGTAATACAGCTACTTAGCTTTTTTGTTCATAGTACATATTCCTGCCGTTCTAAGCTGCAAAATGCAGAAGTCTAGCATATGCATTTCTGTGGAAGGAATAATGTAGCCAGTGGGTGTACTCCGTGATTCACTTACGGATGCATGACTTTCAATTTTTGCTCTACCCTGCATTTGTTTCATGAGAACGCTATTTTGTTAGTAATGAACACTTTCTAATTACGTACTGATTTATTTTTTTTACAATCACTTTGAAGATACACATACTATGTTGCATTTTATAAGATCATTATTCTATAACAAATTATTATAACTGCAACACAAATCGATATTCTCCAAACAGAAATTCTGCCTCTACTGTTGTTTATAATACACGCTAATAGCTTTATTTTCTTTAGATAAAATAGTCTCAGATGAACAGAGACTTCATCACAGCAGTAAAGATAAAAGGAGGTCACAGAGATTATTCAAGCTGGTTAAAGACTAAAAGAAGCTAAGCGTGCGTTGAGCAGTCTGCAGGATTATGTTATTAATAAAAAACAGCAGCCTCCCTCTCTTTCATAACAACATCAATTATCTAGGATTCCTTAAAGAGTTGTTGAATAAGGACAACTGTTAATACCTAATAAAAAAGTTCTGTATTACCAGAAAAGGCTGACACCCTTGTCATTATGGGAAATGTCACTGATACAGAATACTTGACTTTCCAAAAGTTGTTAAGAGGTTCCTCGGCAAAAGTTTTAAGGACACTAAAAAAAAAGGCAAAGTAAGAGGAAAAGGTCTTGCACAGACTTGTAATTGGGGTTTCCCCATCACTCACTCCCCTTCTCTGAGAAAGACTACAGTAGATCTTGAAATTAAGTTTTAGAAAAGGACTCTGGATATTCAGAGGCGTGAATACTTGCAAGACACAACTACATGAACTCATAGAGGTTAGACAGCTATTCATAGTTCAGTCTTTCTTCCAACAAAATGATGAGTCAGGTATTAACAAAAGTACTAGCAAAATGGATTTTTTTTCAGCTATTGGTTTGACCCTCTCTGTACTCATAAGTGCATTACTTTCTCAAAATTACTAATGTACATGCTCTGCTTTGATATTGTCATATGCTTTATAGTAAGCACTCACAACTGAAAAGGAGTGCAAGCTTCCACAGAATGCAGTATGTTATTCTTTATTTACACGGATAAGTTAATCAGGATAGATGTACCAAAAACTTTTTTGGAACAGATACTGTGCTTTGTGAGCTCACTAAATAAATGCCTTTTTTCCTGGAATAAAGCATAAATATTCTAGTCCAGTCATCTTCCTAAGCTTTTTTTGAATGCTGAAAGATGTCAGAGTAATAGATAGCCCTGGTCAATTTAATTCCCATCCTCTCAGCTCTTGATGCTGCTAATCAGATCTGAGGTGAATGACATTTTAATAAGATTCCTGAACTTCAAGTTTTGTACCTTTAGAGTTCACCAGATTGTACAAAATGTCCCCAGACAAGATGCTCTCAGATATCCTACAAGGGTTTTGTCTTGGTATTCTTCCTTATAAAACGAGTTAATTCAAGCACCAGCTGAATAAAGTTGGGTTTAAGTCCTGTTAGAAAACCATTAACAATTAGTACAGTCATTTTTGCACATGCTGGATAATTTATCTGGGGATGTCATAATGGAAAAATCTTAAGGTTTCCAGGTGATGTAAAAAAAAAAAGTAGCATCTTTATTTTGTATAGTCACATTATTATTTAATTTACTTAGTAAAACACCAAGAATTTATAACTTTTTCATTTTGTCTATGCTGATTGTGTTCCAGTACAATAGCAGCCTAGGAAAGTACTATGTAGAACCCCCTGTTCAAACAAATAATTAATACGCCTCTTCAGCATGACTTCTAAAATAAATATTAGGAGCTACAGAAATGTAAGAATGCACACACAAACCAACATGTACAAAAGGACTAATACATACCAACATAGATTTACTACATCGATTAATAGTAGATTAGTAGATTACAGCAACAGATTATTTCAATTGTATGCAAATTTCTGTTAGAATAACAAAGATAGCAACTATTGATTAAAAGTCAAAATAAATAATGAGAACAATAATTCAAGCACAAATTATTAGTACTAAGGTATGCCACTTTTTGGTCTATTTTAAATTATATCAAGAACATTTTTCCATATTCACTCAGTGTTTCTATACCAAATATACAGAAAGCAAGCGTGGCATCTTGAATTCCTGCCCTCAATTTAAAAACAGGCGCTTTGCCCTAAAACAGCTCACAGCCATTCTCTAGAAGCATGAACCAACCTTTCCCATCACTTGCAAATAATAAATAATTCAGTAAAACAAGATTGGATTAAAGCAGGAGTCTGAAATCCCTCTACTCCCAGGCACACTAAACAGGCATTCTGCATACTAATTCAAAGACAGTGTCACAAGCATTTCAAAGAGCTGCTTGACTGTAGCATATGCCTCAGCTCTCCACAGCGATACCTCCCAGAGCGACCCTGTTAATTAAAACCTGTACCAGAACACAACCTGTAGGCACCTCTCCATGAATCTGGCAAGCAGGGTGTTCTCAAGTTCCACGCAGTGATTTGATTAACAGGTAAATACATCCCAAAGGGTTAGTGTCCAAAACATTTTAATACAATGCATTTTAAGTTTCCTTTGTAGGCAAAATATCCTCATGTGATGCCCGAATATTCCACTTAGAGTGAGCTCCCAGTGTATGCAAAACTGAGAATAGACTCACATTTGTGCCCAAATAGCACCTAATGCATCACTCCCTCAAGTGGCAAGTGTCAGTACTGACAGATCTGAAAATTAAAGTGTGCCTCAAAAGAATGTGTTTCATCAAGAGGAATAGTTTTGTTTTCTCTTTATGCTATTAATTATTTTAAATATCTCAATATGTATCCTATGTATCATTATTCTAAACTAAGGAATCCCAGTGCCTTAATGTTGTTTTTAATGTTACAATGGGCAAAGAGCATGAAGTTTATGAAGATGTCACTTAAAGAATAAAATTTATTCCCTGAATTATTTTTTTTTAGGTGTGCCCCAATACGTATAATTGCAGTTAAGAAAACATCCACTGCTTGGGTAGAAGGGAGGAGGAATGTCTTTCCATTCAGACAGCACAGAGGTCAAAGAATGTTTACTTGGGGATTAGCGCCTGTATCTGCTCCACCTGATGCAATGAAACTAAATATTTTCCTGTTTCTTTAACATTTTGTGATTTTGAAGCCACTCAGCATATTTGTAGGCAGGTAGTCAACAGCATCCCAAACCATACTTAAAGAATAGTTCTTCGACTGAAGGAATCAGTGAGTCAATCACTCCACTGTCTTCCAAATTACAGCTTTAAAGGAACCACACAGGAAAAATCAAGATAATCTAAAAACAAATAATGGTGGCTAACCATTAACTAGTCAATTCTGATAATATTCATACAAAATGTCCTGATTTAGTACAGATTTTGCTAGTACAGTATACTTATTCTGAGGTCTAGTTTTTCCTAATTTCGCTTAATCCATACAGGCAACTCCTAAACTTTTTGAAAGCAAATAATCAGTAACAGAAGTCTTGGACTAAGATATTCAGGCTTCCTGAGCATTCTCTTTGTTTGAAGAGCCACGTTCTAAGCAAATATTGCTTGATATTAGTCTTTGCAGAAATCTGGGGTAAAATTGGAATTAAAAAATAAACTAATTAAATCTGAATTCTTGAAGCATATTACTGCAGTGGGTTTTCTTTAAAAAAAAAAAACAAACAAAACCAAACAGTAGTCCTGCCCTAAAGCCCCATCACTAAATGCCACTAGTCCATAGGGAAATAACTGTACAGGGCAAATCATGCAAAAATTATGAACATAATTAATGTATGTGATTATATGCTCAAATACTGCATATAATATTTACTTCAAAAATTGATGGACTCTCCAATTTCATATCACCATAGCCTTAGCACAACTGTAAAAACTACAGTGAATGCAATTACCAGCTTCTTTGTACAAGATACAAAGTAACTTTTTACAATTCAAAGGAACAATTTTAGGATATGAGAATCTTTAAACCAACATGCAAATCTGTGTTGGGTCTCCAAGACGTACAGAATAAGGATTTGATCAAGAGCTTGCAAAGACAATTTTAAATTTCCAGGGACTTCAGTAAGCAATAAACCGGAATCCAGATTCTTAGAGAATTCAGGTGGAAATTAACAAGATTAAATAAATCTTGAAATATAACTTAATTAGAGATGCAGAATTCAGAATGAAAAGTTCTCTCCTTTCACAATAATCTATTTTTCTTTCTGAGAAGATATAAAACATTATATTTGAAAACTGCTTACCAGTTTGCCATTTAGATTTGTGTTCCAATTAATAAGGCTGTTTGGAGGCACATGAAATTGGCATCTATTCTAAAAACAAGACAACACTCCCACAACACCCACTTACTGAAATTAAACCCTTCCCCCTGCCCTCCCTCTCTCCCTCCCAGCTCTGGGGTCTGAGACAAAAGGATGGGAGAGGAAGAAAAGAAAATCCACAAGAGACAACAGGAATCATTAAGTTCCAGCTTGCCAGATGACCTGTGTTCGATGAATATGACCACCTGCCCCCTGAGTAAACTCTCTTTCCTACCATATCACTTCTTAAAGAGATTAAGACCTTTCTCAATTAATCAGAAAGTATGATAAACGTAACAGTTTATGCTCTGGTACATTGCATTGGTATTACAGGGAGGCAGGTGGAAGCAGCACGGTTATAATCCATTAGTGTGACAGACTGAAGGAAAAATTTACATCATCAGCCTTTTGAGTAAATGGATAATAAATTTCCCTTTCCACCTCTAAAGCTCCTACCAGCATTGCTAGTTTTGAGAGCAGAAACCACTGTACAAAGAATGGTCTGGAAAACATGCAAGAGAGCTGCTAGAAACCAGACTTCTTACCAGTCATCCTGTTAAAATCTATGCCAATACGAATCTGGTTTTAACCTTCATACTTCCCTACATTATATTTGGTCCCTATTCTGTCTCTGCATGAAGTCTAAAATTGGCCTAGTTGAATCCCTCACACAAAAACTGTTAAAGGCCATGGAAAGGTTATAACTGCATCTACAAAAAGCCAACTCACTGTTGCCAGAGTAGAAGCCAAATTCAGGATGTCCCTGCTTACTGAGTGACTGCCAGCTGTGACTATTGCCTTTGGAAACCACTGGCAGCTGTTAGAAAACAGAGGATCCTTCCAGCTGCTGTACTTTTTGCCAGCGTAAGGCTTGGTGGCGACGCAGCTCCAGGACTCAGGTCTCAAAAAGCTTCCTTTGTGCCAGCCTTCACCACTGTTCTAAGTGACTGTTACTGTTGGACTCCAGCCTGCGGATTGCTAAATTTCTCAAATGTCAGTCTTTGTGTACAGAGCATTCAATGCAGTCTTAATAGTTTAATTAAAAAAAAATATACCTCATGGGTATTTTTTTTTTCCTCTGACTCATACTGCAGGTCTCCAATACTAATTTTGCAGACCTGCAGCATACTTGCCATTAATTTCACTAGCACAGATCTTTGTCACATGCTAAAAAAGACATTGTACATTCTGCTAAGCAAAACAGAAGATAAAAGAATTGTGACTTAGTTTACCAAAAAAATTACATCTTCAGCTAAAATCTGTTCCAGAAGAATTGTAATGAACATAAATACTTGGTCATCAAGTAGGCCATTTGTCCATGATTTTTAAAGATAAAAGTATAACAGATGGCTTCAATTTCAAAAGGCAAACCATTTTTTACTTTTTCTTATCTCCAAAACACGTGCATCAATTTCACTGTTCCTTCCCTAGATATGTTTTTCCTATTTAATTCTCATGCAAAGAAAATGAGTGAAAAGTTTGTTAAAATTTGCTATGGTTAATGCTCCCCCCCCAATTTCCTTTTCATAAGCTCGAATACCCATAAATCTGGGAAGCTGGAAAAGCAGGGCTCAAGTCTTCCGCCAGTTCCTCCCTACTACATAACGCATAGCCATTTGCAACATTCTAAAAATTCTAAAAACGTATTTCAATGTAGCTAAACATGCCACAATCAAGTCATTATCGAACCAACACACTACTCAAATTTTAAGGAGTTAAAACACCTATGTAATCTGTAAGTGAAAACATTTTTTTAAATTCCAGTAATTTAATTTGCTTATTCATTTTTCTTGCTTCATCAATGAAAAGAATTAGCATTAATCTGATCATATATTTAAACTGAATTCATCCTTGCACTTTGATATTCACTCACAGCAAAGATGAACTGCCCTCCCAGGCAAATACTACTGTAAATAAACGTGTAACAGTCATCCTACTGAGACCAAAAAGCACAGATTGAAGAATGACAAAGTAACAGGACTGAAAAGCAGGTCTCAGCATCATTTATACCTATCTTCTGGCATAAAGTCCCTTGTCATTGAGGGAGTAAAAGACTTTAGGCTATATCCCAATCTGGGAATACCAAAGTCCCGTGGATCAGTTCAAAGACAGATGAAGTAAATGAAGAGGGGACCAAGTCTATGCAAATCCAAAACTAACCTTACCCTAAGCCTTAACAGTCCACCTCTGAATACTTAACATGTCAAAGCTTGGCTCTACTTACAGGTTTCTCAGGGAGCTCTCATTTATATTCTTCTGAGAATTGCAGTTCAGAACAAAACGATTGACCTCCTAGTTCACTTCCAGCTAAATCAGCCCTTGCTGGCACATCAATTAAAAATATCCCCCCAAATCTAAACCGATGAAGTACAAATTACTTGTCTGAAAACAGCTTCCACTCCATCCCCTCATATAAATCCAGCCAAACTCCCACCTACCCAAAATGAGATGAAAACATTCTCGGAATATGGCTTGGCTCCTCTGATCAGTCAGAGAATGGCACTGCACCAAACACTGGATAGTGTATGGATTTTTCTCATGGATGTTGTTCTTATAAAGCTCTGTAAGGAAGTATACTAATTAAATATGAAAACAGAAAACTGAAGTACTTTTGTCTTAAGGGATACATCTAAAACTCTGTGTAATTAAGTTTTATTGCATGAAAGAGTATGGTTTGTTTTCTCTTTTACGCTAGACATATACAAATACAGTCAAGGTGTGATAAAACTGAGAACTTGAAAGCATTGAATAAGTAAAAATACTAATAAACACTAATTATATGAGACTATGGTATTCAAGATAACTAAAAGAGATGAGAAACACCAAAGTTCAAAAAATATAAAGCCTTTCATTCTCTCTTGAGCTTTTGCTTCTGTGAATCACTTGCAGTATTTATCAATTACTTGTTATAAATACTAAACAGACAAACCACCACTTCTCATGACATGGTGACACTAAGCTGTCCATCTGTGATTTAATTGCACACTTCAGGACCACAGACTGCTAAAGTTAAACCAACAGATTTGTCCTTCTGAAATTCCCTTGTTTTCCTAAACTTTGTTTGCTGCGAGAACATGCAGACAATGTATTAGCTCAGCTTGATAAAGCATAATAGATATTAAAAAGAAAGTAAGCCTCAGAAATGCAACATACCTCTCACTACCAGCCTTGAATGAGTGCTCCCTATGCTTTTTGTTAGAAAGATTCAAAGATGCCAGTAACCTTACAGCTGTTGACTCTGTAATAAGAGGGTAACAAGACAGAAATAATGAATGCCTCCTTGTTAAGCAGTTTTGTTTGTGCTGTTCCAAGAGAGATCTGCCAAGAACTTTCCATGCAAACCTTATTTTTCTGGGATTTGTAACTTGGCTGCAAAAAAAAATCCAGCATGATAATGCCCAGTTCAAAAGAATGCAGATTACAAGTTTTAAAACATATTTCCAAGTTTTGAAATAACTTCAATTTACACTAAATATGGTAAACAATTTAGCACTTCCTATATTTTCTAGTTGCTTTATTGAAAAAAGTCTCTGGTTAGCAAGTTTGCACCCCAGATCATTGTATGTTTTCTAACCCTTTGGTATTAAATAAGTCTGAAGTATTGGAGTGTGAAAGGAGACTTTTGTGCTGTATGGTCAAGACTCCACAGATGTGTATTTTTGTTTTAAGACAGACTGCATGAAATGCATATGAAGCACTCACGGGATTCTGTCTGCTAAACAATTCAGTGGATTGAATCCGTGCTAATTCTTAATACAACTCAGCTGACTTGGGTATAAGGCCAGCTTGTGAAAAAATTGGCTAAGTTTAACACACCACTCTTACAAAACATAAACCTAGAATTTCCATGTTAAATTCTGTGGAGTTGTTTTTGTTTTGTTTTTAACCAAATGATTCAAAGCTTAGAGCTGTGCAAAAGGCCAGTTTCAGTGTTCCAGTTTTCTTTTTTGGCACATGACCCATTAGGACAAGGTCATTTTGCACAGTTCCTTGCCAAAGCAATATTGTTTCCTGTGGCAACTAGCAAGATACATAGAAATTAGATTTCAGGCACACCACAGATTGGAGCTGAAGCTAAGGAAGCGCTCTTTCAGGCAATAGCCAGATGTCAAGAAGCAAGAAGGCTATGATGATTGCCTAAGATGTGAAAAAGTGGTGGCTTAGGCTTACACCCAAGAGGAAGAATTCTAGCAATTCAAACTAAAAGAGACAATGAAAACATACCAATAAATTATAAAACTGTTATGAATAGATCTGGTAAGGTAATTTCAAAGGAAACACTGGAAGGAACAGGACCAGAAAATACACAGTAGCCTAGCAATGTTTCTGCTCATTTTTCTTGACTAACTTAGGTTTTCCCTCAGTAGAATGTGCCTAGAGCACAGTATTGCCCAGAATATCTCTACCTACCTTACAGTTCAATGCAAATTAAAACTAAGTAATCCTACGAAACAACAGTTCCTCTGACATTACTTGTAATTCAGCCAAATATGCTGGGTATATAAGGACTTTACCATTCTTGAGGAGTTTGTATGAACTGGAGTAAGTCATGGCGCTCAGATTCTCATTTTGCTCAGCTACAGAGTAAACTAAAGCCACAGGGGAACAGCTCCCCTTGACATTACTGATGTAAATACCTGAAAATAGAGCACTTCTGCACTATACAACCTGAACAAGGGAAAAACATGGCTAGCCAGACAAGATACAAGTAAGAACAAACAGCTCCTACCAGATCAGTGGAACTTGGAGCAAAAAGGCAAGGTAGTGAAAAAGGCTTCTGTATTACTGACACTGTCTGCTCTGCAAGAAACCACAAAGGTAGTCAGTGTTTACAAGAGGGTGTTGGCCCTGGGAAGCACGACAAGTCTTCCTTCAATGATTAAAGAGCCAGCAGAAGCACAGACACAGAACATCTCCATGCAGATGGCTCTTAATCTTCTGTTGATACACAGGAAACCTGCTCTCTAGCAGCAGCGAGGATATTTCTGTGGGACTGGGCTCTCTTAAGTAATGAAATCAGAGCAATGCAATAATATCAAAGCTTTATTTGTAACTACTTGCCTAGTTTTACAAAATCTAGAACTTTATCATTCTGACTCTGAACTAAAACAGTTCAGTTTGTTCTGCGTTTCCACTGTGACATCCTGACCTCTGACTAGAACTTCTATGACCTGCTACAACATAAATAGCATTTATAATTCTTATTTTTCATCAGTTTCTTTGTAAGTATCCCACCTTCAGTTTATCTCTTCACTCAAAGCAGTCAAATAGTATTCCTAATTACACCAGTACAATAGCACTTAAGACTTTGGTGGTAAAAGAGTAACACATGGCAGTCTGCCCTCTACCTTGGATACACTTTCTTACTGAGCCAGTTTTTGCTTCCCCATCTCTTCTGTTGCCCATGACTTACCGCTTTTCCCACTTCTGGAAGAGCATACTACCAGCTGGGACAGAGACTCTCAAGTACCCAGTTTAAACAGTTGCCCTATGCATAGCAAAATACTCAGCTGAACAAGCTGGACCTATATCAACACAGGGTTCATTGCAATGAAATCCATTCTGTTACCCTGCGTTCTCCAAACTGATAGGTATATATCCCAGCAAGTCCCTGTTCTTGTATAAAATATCCAGGGGTTGCTTTTGTTGTTTCATATAAGGATTCCCTTGATTCAACACGGTGCCTACTAGCACACTCTTCCCCAAGCTGATTCTTCCCTCATTTAGTAAATTATCACCCATAAGGTCTGTGCTGCGGCTGTTAAGACAAACCCTGGATCATGAGGGGATTATGAAGTACTGTACAAATAGGGCTCAAACATTCCGTTTCAGCCTGCTTGCCCCCTTCTTTCATTTGTATTTAACTATGCTGGCTAATACAAAGAGAGGGCTGTTTCTGACATCTGTGATGATGATGGACATTTCTATTCCTTGTGCCAACAAGTGGACCCATGACTGCTCCCTGCCCAGGTGAGCACCCTATAACACCCTATGCTTGAACACAGTCAGGTCTACTATATAGCAAGAATACCATATGAGGGCAGAATAACCAGATATGTATAAACCTTTTGTAGGTAATAATCTTTTGAGACTTTCTAGAAGAAAGAAGTCATCCAAGTTATTTCTTCAAAAGTGTATATTCTTCATGACACCCTTAATCCATAAACACAATTGTATACACACTTAAATTTAATCATGTCTGTAGCACCAGTGATTTTTAAATGGGAACTACATGTAGGATTAACCTAAAGGTTAAAATGTTGGAGACAAGTTTTTATTGAGATATATATATATACACACACACACACATTTAGTTTAAGGCAACTATTAAAATAATTGTTGCTCTTTCCATGTTTTTAATATATATTGAAATAGGGGAGTATTTAAATCAAATTGTTCTATACAAGGCTTAGACATCCTATACATTTTTGTATATTGAAAATGTTTTCAAATGAACTGTAAGGCATACATCGTGTAAAGCTACTCAGAAAATATTATAAATAAAGTTATGCCAAAACAGAATTGAATGTAACAACAATGGAGTTCTATGCACTCAGGCTGTGATGACCTTACCATGCATGCATAATCAAAATCTCCAACACCATCAAGGGCCACTATGTGTAAATGAAGGGTTACAATAAAAAAAAATAAAAAAATCTTTGATACACACTTTCCACAGCCCCTTTTTAAGCAGTGTACCAGCTATTTACACTTGCTCCCTAAAGCAATCATCATAATTTCCTCAAAAACGTGCAATTTCTCAGTAAGTTAAGGGAAATGGAGAAACTGCCTAAAGAAGTCAGTGAAAGAAAGGATTATGATGTTTCAAAGAAGATATATAGAAAAAACCCTTCATTGGGTAGTGTCCTATGCTATTCCCTTGCTTTTCTCTCCTCCTCCATTTTCACTACCACCCCTTCCAAAAACTAATTCTGCTGTGATTAAATGACACCAGAATTTTACTGTTCTAACAGAGCATTCTCTCCTATTTACTGCTGGTCTCATTCAAACACGCATAGGCTTTAGTGGAAACTGAAAGCAGGGCCAAAAGACGGGGAACTGAAGTCTATTCATGCTCCGCTAATAAATCATGTGTATGCTCAAAACAAATGAGCTTTTATGAATGTTCAGATCTTTCTTCACATGTAGAAGCAGAAGGGAAAAAAAAATCAACCAGTCACTTCAATGGAGTATAGTTCAACAGCAAAAAAGCGTACAATTTAGTATTCACTCGTGCTCAGACTTCGTGAAAAAGTCTTGCCGATTTAAACTTCTTATACCTGAATGTACAATTTGAAAACTAGTCATGCCCATTTTCCTCTGAACTGGAGTGCAAATAAAGCATTACCTAACAGGTACCATAATGGTAATAACATTGCATTTTATTCTTGTACAAAGGTGGTTTGTTTTTGTTTTTTTAATGTAAATTTCCCACCAGACACTTATTTACTAATTTAAAGGTTACATCCATAAAATCATGCTTAGGATTTTCCTTCGAAAACACATCAGGCACTAGGTGGCCTTAAAAGAAACAGTACACAGATTTCACTCTACAGAGGGTAGAATCTATTTCATATTTTTTAAAGTTTATAATAAAAACTATCAGTAATAGCAGGGTATTTGCTCTCTTCACAGACAACCTGACAACAGTGGAATGTCAAGAAAGAGAAAGCACTGGAATTAAGGAGTACTACACAGCACACCTATAAAGAAAAGTCACTTAAAACCCTCTAGCACGAGCACAATTCCAGCAGATGGGCAGAACACAAAAGCAGCCAGTGTGAAAACTAGGTTAAAAAATTGAAAAAATTAATTTTAGAAAAATCTCAGAAGACACCAAAGTAACCAGCAAAAAAGACAAACAAACTAACTAGCCATGACTGTTGAGAGAGCTGAGAGGTTTTGCCTCTCACAGACCACAGGAAAGAGACAGATCTGTTGTGTGGTTGGTGTCTCAGTGGAATTGGGTGGGGAAAGACGAAGACTTTTTCCCCCCCTTCATGGAGCTACAATAGGTCAAAGCCAAGTTCAGGAAATGAAACCAGTAACATCCAAGTATTAAGAGAAGCTACTGTTAGGTATCACATTTGATTCTAATTGGACAGCTTTTTGGTTGTGCAGATTTAGCAGTAAATAAGCTAAAGTAGCTATTACTGTACCTTTTTCCTGTTTTAATTTTTAACCATATCAAAAATCACAGACAATCCAAGTTAAAATGTCATAAAATGCTTTATTTTCCTTTTGACTTATGACTCTACTAGAATCTGTAAAGTTGGTAAACTGTTTTCATCCCTTTTAAATGCCTCAGCACTTTCTGATTACGAATTAATAAAAGAATTTGAAAGACAATAATTATGTAACTGTTCTTGTACTTTTGTATCATCCTGCAACAGGAAGAACATACTCCCCTCCAAGGTTATGCTCTGAGAAAACTCCTAGCTTGCAGAAAGCACATACATGCATTTCAGTAATAATGCCAAAGAGGTTTAAAATTCAGTCACTCACTTGATAATACCTGTTTTAAAATATAATTTCTTAAATCTTACAGTTTTACTGGCTTTACCAGTACTTATAAAGAAGTATATTTAATAAAATATCATAGGGTTTAGGAGGCTGGAATATCAGTAATTCCATTTCATAAATCATCCTTAGGTTGTAATAACCTTACAGAATCATTTATAGATTACCTGTTCAACCTCACACACCCAACACAAAACCTGCTGAAGTCAACAAGCACGTTTCTCAAGAATCACAGTGGGACATGACTGGTTCTTGGTCTGTATGCTGACAGTACCACATCAAGTTGTGCATGCTGCTTCTTTGCCAGAGGTTACAGGCCACAAGGCACACCCCTCCCCTCAGCCACTACCATTTCTATCATGACTGATACCTCTAAGCCAAGGCAGACAGACGGGATCATCTTAAATAGGCAAATTTGATAGCATTAATTAAAGATAATATCCCCATGGTATTATTCCTAGCCTTTTTCCAATATCAAGACTGAAGCATTACATGGCAGAAGAGTTGCTGTGAACTGCTGCGTGTGTGTGGATTTGCCCTAATACAACCAGCTAATCTGAAATGGGAATGGTTTTACTACCCTTTGTATGTAGCCTGCTAAGCTGCCTGTTCACTAGCACTGAGTCTGGCTATAGACAGTGCCACAGCAAAACCAGTAACGGTATTGCTAATTTAAAACATTTTACTTTACCTTTATCATCAAGCATTATGAAGGAAGAAGTTACGCATGAAATCTTATTCCAGCCTGATCACACTCTAATTCTAGCGCTAGCCTGAATTTAGTCTAAGGGCATCTATTCCATACATGGCCTCTTCATACGCCAAGTGAATCTTATAACAAGTGAAAAACCAGAGGTATAAAATCATTAGTCAAGGCTCATTCCACTATCTCCTAAGGTTAAGACTATTAGCAACAACTGTCACCTACATCATTATTCATAGTTTCATGGTCATATTTGTTCCTGTGGCCTGACACTGACTACAGGCTTGGTACACCCACTGTGTAAATGGCTAGACACATGAGAGTGAAGAATCAGGCCTATGATGCAATTACAGGATAAAACTAGTCAAATGGATTTCTAATTTGGGGTAGAAGGAAGGAGGGGAAAGGAAGGGAAAAAGAAGGTGAAAAAAAATTAAAAAAAAAATTCTGAGCTGCTTGTTTGAATCCTTAATACTTTATCTTTCTGCTTGGAATGAACTTTAAAGTAAAAAATACTTTGCAGCAGAATGATTGTGTACAGAAGAGATTATCACAATTTAAAATATTTTAAGACAGATAAACAAGAGCAGAGCAGAAAGGGATGACTCCTCACTCAGTTCTGTTTATCTACTCTGAACAATTAAAGCAAATTTTAATTCTTTTCCATGATGACTGTTGGTATCTTTGACAATGCAATAAGCAAGATCACATTTTGGCATGTCTGCAAAAGTAGAACTGGCACAAGAATAACAACTGGTGGTGATGTCTTCTTTTTCACTTACAGATATTAGATTTCATATTAATGCATTCACTTCTAAGAGCACTAACCAAATTAAAAAACACTTTGATTGCAGTTATCACAACACAGCTTTTTCAGATTTTGTTCTGTAACTCTGAACAGGTTTCATCAGCACAAAGGCTGCACCCAAAAAAACTTCTGCATTTTAAATTAGACTGGTAGCAATGCTCCAATATGTACCTATCCATAGTTTTATCTATTGCCATTCTTGGGACACATTCTCTAAACCAATATTTTTTTTTTTTTTTTTTAAGTAAGGGCCTCACAATTGCAGGAATTTTGAAAGATCAGATCACATTTTTATTTGCTCCAATAAGTGTCACTAGTCTCAGTGTACAGTACAGTACATAGGTATATGTGATGTTTTACAAGTGCATAGGAGCAGATGATAAATACAGGAGTACATTAAATGTAACTGATGAGTCCTTATTTGGATTATGCCATGTTTCCGTAAGAAAGCAGTTTCTGAAAGTTTCATGTTATTTTATAGGGACTAGTTTATAATTTTTTGATCTCTCAAAGTGGCTCCTATATCCATCACACCTAAATAACGGCCTTACAGTTTTCCTAAATATGTTTTCCTGTAGTTTGATACAATTTTTAGGTATTTTCTTATTCATACAAGAAACAAATTAGTTGTGATCTGGTTCATGTGTATTTTTTTTCTGGCTCTAATCATCTGAGGTTTTAAAGCTTACAAATTCGAGGTGTTTGTTCTTAAATATACAGGAAAAATTAAACTATTTTTCTAGCAGCAATATAAAAAAGTATTAGTTAAAGTGTCTAATATAACTTATTTCCAAATTATATATAAAAAATAATTCAGGAAAACGTGTAAATACAAGTTTTACCTTAGTTGTTGAAAACTAAGCATATACTTTTCCTGAGTAGAGAACATTTTCCCAATTCACACCTGTATGTTAATTTGGTGTTATTATTCATATTTCTGCTGCAGAGGATCTGCGAATTTCAGTCCTAAGTGTGCTAAAGCAAGGATTTCTTCACTTTCCTCCTCCCCTCCCTTCTGCTGAATACTGCCAACAGCAGCTCCTAGTTTTGTAGCTAGCTACATACCACTTATGAGTGGTATGCATGACAGTTTGGGAATCCCATCCCAGAGAGCATATGGGGAGACAGCCAGTAATAATATCTTCAGATTCTACCCTCCACAACCTTTTCATGTCCTCATTACCAGTAAATAGAGATTCAGGACTGTAAAACTGTAAAGTATACTATAGCCTCCTAATATTTGTATCATTACGTACACGAAGCACTAGAAGCACACATAGCTATGTAACAATGGTAAAATCTCACTCCAGCTCAATTCACAGTCCACTGTAAACACAAAGAAAAAAACAGCTTGGATAAAATAATATTTGAAACCTAACAGCGTCATGCTAAGACTGCGTCTAAATATTCTTTTCCAAATTCAGTGGGGCCAAAAAAAGCCCAACCCACACCTCAGACTGCCAACCTCCACTGCAGCAGTTTGGGAAGACACTAAATTGCCACAAAGGAAGGGGAGGAGAAAAAAAAAGGCAGGTTAGCTAATAATTACTCCAAGTCAGGGGTGGTCCTTCAGTGACCAAAGAAAAGCTCAGCCAGATAAAAAAATTAACTACAAAATGAAACCATGAATTTTTAGCCAGGTCAGCTTCTTGAACTGCCTCACCACAGAACTGCTAGAGCACCCAGGTTGGCAGGGAAGGGTGCACTTCTACATTACACCAACCTAATAACTATTTGTTGCCAAAAAGCACTAATTTAGTAGCCCCTGGCGCCGCTGGTCACCCAATTACACAGTGCCCATGCAAAGGAGAGGCCAGGCCTTCCCATGGGCAGCAGGCGGCCACCATCATGGCTGCACCCTCAGACCCGCACCTCAAGGATAACTCATCCCATTCTCTTTGAATACAAGTCATTAATCACCCAGTTACTAGTTCCTACTGTGACTGATACTTCTTTCCACCCAGGAAAGCTGGAAGTGGTTTTATACATTTCCAAAATCAGCCCAGGTACCTGTGAGTGAGATAGCAGATGGTCTCTAGGGCAAATCGTTACTACTGCCTGTTATTACAGTTATTATGCGAACAGGACATCAACCACTTTCAGGCTCTGTCTTTTTTTTCCTACCCGACCCTTTGAGAAGTTATACATAGACGCAATTTAAAACAGGAGAGACAAATACACACGAGAGGGATGAGGAGCCCGCCTCCCCAGCGGCGCTCCGGGCTCCCGTCAGCGTGGCCCCGGCCCACCGGGCTCCCCCGCAGCGAGGCGGCCGCCGCCTCCTCCACCTGGCGCTGATCCCCAACTTTCCCAGGAGGCGCCGCAGACGGCCGAGGGCTGCGGGCAGCAAGGCCCGCCCGGCCCCACTGTGGAAAGCAGCGGGCGGGCTCCGCGGCCCAGGGACACCGCCCTTTTCCCCCACAGCCGGGCACCGCCAGGCTCCCCCTTACCGGCGGGAAACGCTCCGCCCCTCTCTCCTGCTGGGTCGAGGTCGGGCCCGCCCGCGCTCCCTCACCCTACCCCGACCGACCCCGTCTGAAGCAAGGGCCCAGCCGCCGCCAAGTGCCCCCCTTGTACGGAGGGGGACAGCCACGTGACCGCCCAGCGGCGGAGGGCAGAGCGGTCCCGCCCCGCCCCACCCGAGCGGGGGGGCGGCGGCGGCGGCGGCGGCGTTAGCGCATGCGCAGCCGCTTTTCGCCCATCCAGTGCGGCAGCCGCGGGTGGAAAAGCCGCAGCGGCGGCGGCTGAGGGGAGCCGGGAGTCTGTCGCCGTGCTGAGGGGGGTGGCTGGGGCAGCGGTGGGATAGCTGGCATT
>VWZL01003399.1:925194-1021202 GCA_013396915.1 Stercorarius parasiticus | reverse complement strand
GTGGGGGGCGGCGTCGTGAGTGAATTGAGACAAAGAACGAGGAGGAGGAGGAAGAAGAGGACTCTCGGGCTCTGCCACATTCCTGTGCGGAGGAAGGCGGGAGGCGGCGTTAGCCCTTTACGGACAGCTGGGTTTAGCGCTGCCCTCAGCTGCTGTCGGCGTATTTACAGCCGTCTCTCCCGGCCGCGGGAGGAGGAGGAAGAACAACCATGTAAGTTCCGAATTGCCAGGGGTCCTGTGTGAAGATGGGGGATGCCGCAGACGCTAAGGAGATGAGGAAGACTTTCATTGTCCCTGCCATCAAACCCTTTGACCATTATGATTTCTCCCGAGCGAAAATCGCCTGTAATCTCGCCTGGCTGGTGGCCAAAGCCTTTGGGACAGGTAGGTGGCGTCTTCTTCTTCCCTTTCTTTGATGCTTGGTTCCTGCTTGGTTGCTTCGCTCCTGAGGACGTGCGAGCCCTTCCCTGACGAGCTCGGAAGGTGAGGGGGGTGGGGGTAGGAGGTGCGTAGGAAATGGTTTTGGTCTGTTCCGTCGTCTTTAGGGCCCCTTGCACCTTGTGGTTTTGGTGTTGGTTTTTATTTTGTTTTTCTTTATTACCTGTAATCTTTTTGGAGTAGTACCACCCTTTCCATTAGCGAGTAATTTTTGTGTATTGGAGCTAATACAATTTAATTTGAGGAATTGACCTCTGCAAGTTGTGTTTTATTTATTCCCTGGCTCACACTTCTAGCATGCAAAAAAACCACCAGCAATCCATGTTTGTTGTCCTGAAAATTTTCCTAACGTTGTTTAAGAGCTGAACTGGGGGCTAGTAATGGAAATGGATGTGCGCTGTTAGTTTTTGACATGTGTGACAGTAGCCTGTAGCCATTTGCGTGGTTAAGCAGTAAGAAGGGTTTCAGGAAAAAGAGCGTTTAATGCCAGGCTTTGGCCTGCACAGTACGGAAGGCTCTCCTTGTCTGTAAGTGTAAGTGGAATTGATTGTAATGCCTCCGAAAGGCATTACTGCTCTGTCTTTGAAAACCTGGGCCTTGAGGAATACCAGACCTATTATTCTATGCCAGGGATATTGTTGGGCCTTGAGGTATACCAGACTTACAGAGGTCTTCTGAGGGAAGCATTTTGAAAATTTACCAAGCTGGTTTGTTTTTTTTTTTAACATCGCTGTAGTATATTAATCACTTAATTTTCTCTGGATTAAAAATAGGGGTTTTCTTTGAAAGGTGAGTTGGATATTAATAGTCAATATTTTTACCCCTCTTCTTTGTGGAATAACAGGAAAAGGTACCTTTTTCTGGAATTTTGCACCTTTTGCATTTAGGGCCAGAGCATTGTTACGTATTTGAACAGGGTTAAAGGTGTACTTCTATTATGACTCTGGGAACTGATGATATTTGATGTGATGCTTCCAAAAATCTACTTTCAAAGAGGTTGAACCTAGTGAAATTTCAGTAAGGTCAGCAGCTGCTGAAATAAAGTGTATGTTCATCACTTTAGAAAGAAAAAGATCAAAATACTGTTTCCATATAAAGATTTGTCAATAAATTCTGTTTATTTTCCTTTGTGAAATCTGGGAAAGTATATAATATTTTTATGTATGGCTTTATTAGCTCTGCAGACATGGGAGGTGAAATAGTAGTGAAAATTCTCAGAAGTACTTGATTCAACATTTTCAGAGATCATTATCTTTTTAGGTAACTTGGTTCTATAGGCTCCACTCATGAGATTCTGAGTGTACAGTGCTTGTGCAATTATATAACCCAGCATTCTAACCTGAAAACCTTTTTCTACTGGAGTTTGACAAATTCTCAGTCTGTGGTTGAAATGTCTTGGTTTATATTACTTGAGTTTCTACTGGATGTATAAAGCAACTTGCAGGGTACTTCTCTGCTACTTCCCATAGAAAGTGGGATCCAAAACAAATTCCTTTGTCTTTTTCCTCATTACCGTGCTTTTTCTGAGATGCACAAATGAAACATGATTAGAGGAGATAATCGCTCCATCTGCCCTCTAAATACTTATAATGTACTAGTAGGAAGAGAGGTAAACATACACAGTTGTAGTATTTCTGATCTCACAGTTCTTCCACTAGGTTACTATCACTAATAGCCTCAAAGAAGAGAGTGTGTGGCTGAAGTAGGGAAAAACAGTATACAGGACTTGCATGTCTGCAATACAAACACTTCCTTTATACTTGAAGTGAAACAGAAGAACTGACCTTCACCTTTTCCAAGAAGGAAGGAAGTTTGGATTTATTAAATTATTTCAGTTCTTTGGAATAGATCACAACCTCAGTTGTGTCTTCTAACTATTGCTATATACATTTGTACAAAGGATGATTAGTGTGTTTATGGATGCCACATTTAATTTCTTTTTTTAATCCCTGAAATGTTGGAATTCCTTAAGTGGGCTGGGGAAGGATTTTTCCCCCCACCCTCTCTGAAATAAATTAATGCCATTCATTTTGATTAATGAAAAGCATAAGTTGTTGCAATCGCATATCCATTGAAGAAATCCAAATCTTTATATATCAAGTGGGCACATCTTTCAGTAGACGTATTTCACGTTCTTAAAAGCATATTTTAATACAATCAAAATTGTGGATGCAGCTTGGCTAGGGGTTGTGAAGGGAATTCTCTCTTGAAAAAAGACTTTGAAATAGGTACTGTTCGTTAACATTTGGTAGTGACTTCTGATTGATACCTGCATCCAAAAACCGAGACACCAATTGTATATTGCTGTTGTCCTCAGTGAGGCTGCAAGAATGGAGTCTGGCCCACAACACAGGGAAGTCAAAGTAAGTTGGCTTATTAGTAAGGTGTCTTATGAGAGTAAGAGTATACTAACAGTCATGTTGAAGGCATCTTGTATGAAGAATTTTTTAAGAAATACTAATTGAAGACAGCATTCATATTTAAGTGTTGAGGGAGTGTAGGATTTTGTGCCTTGATGTTTTGCTGCAAGAAAATGTCAGTGTTAGGAGGGGTCAGGTTAAATGTTCTGTAATAAGCAAATGATTTAAGTGACACAACTTACAATAACTGAAAGGGAGGAAAAATGAACAAAAAGTGTGAAGTATGAAAGTGGAATTGTTTGACCTTAGAAATTAAAGCTGCAAATGTTAAATTTCAGCTTTAACTCTCAATGCTGCAATTTAACCATTTCTGTATAGAAAAAATGCTTTCCAGAGGAGTGTTTGAACTGTATTAGTGTTACATGCTTCGACTTAAAAGTATAATGGGACCTACTTCATAGGAATAATTTTAGAAAGGTCTTGATGTTGTGTTGCTCTGTATCCTTTCTACTTCTGAAACAACAGAAGTGGATTTCATTGTTTTGGAGTGTGCAACTCTTGTCTTCTCACCCCACTATAGTCATAGAAAACGTGGCTGGAAAATTTGTTATCCATCCACCATCCTAAGGACAGGCTGAGCTAAATATACATCGTTCCTGACAGATGTTTGTTTAGCCTGTTTTTTTGAAAATCTGTAATTACAGAGATTCCACGGTATGTCTGCTAGTCAGTATGAATCCTTATTTATCTCTAGATGTTAGACCAGCATAATAATCTTGATGTCTTTTGCTACACTGTAAACCCATTCCTTCTATTCCCAGTGGATCTGAGAATGGTGGGCGCCTTACCTCTTTATAACACCTTCCACGTAATAAAAAGAGTGTCTCCTCTCTGTTCTGCTGTGTGGACAAAACAGACTTTTTCCAACTTTATTTTTGTAAGTCAGGTTTTTTTGGACTCTGTGTTTTTGTTGTGGTTTGTTTGGGGTTTTTTTGGTTTTTTTTGTTTGTTTGCTTTTTGTTGTTTTTTTTTCTGTATCTTTTCTGTGGTTGGTTTTGCATGAATTCTGTACTTAAATCTAGATCTAATGGTCCAGCTAAACCCTTACCAGTACAGGGTAGATTTGAAAAATTACTTCATCTTTCCAACTGATAATACTCTCATTTATTCACTAGAATGTGATGTTTGTCATTTTTACATCAGCCTAGAATTGTTGACTCATTCAGTCTGTGATTCACTGTAGCTCCATATCTTTCCCTGCAGAACTGCTGCCTACTCAGTTGTTCCCATCTTGTAATTGTACAGTTGTAGGTTCCTGCTTTGCAGCTATACTTATATAACTGCAGCCCATTTTCAAACCACTTCTTCCACTTATCACAATCATCTTGAATTATATTGTTGTCCTCCAAAATGCTTTCAATCCCTCTGTAGCTTGGAATGGCTTCTCTAAAACCTTAGCCGGTATGAATGAAAATACTAATTCTTGGACCTTGAAGTACATGTTCTTCCCATTTCACAGAGGACCTCTGAGTACTCTTGGAAAATTGTTTTTCAGAGAGCTTGCATCCAATTTTTAGTTCCTAAGTTAAGACTGTCTCTGACATGTATAATTTCTGGAAAGTTATGGGAACGATTTTAAAGTCAAGTTAAATCTGTTCCTGTTCTACTATCCATACAACATTATCCTGCTACAGTAATAAATTTCACTGGTTTAACATGAGGGTTTTTTTGACAGGAATAAACAAAAAAACCTAATAAAAGCTGCACAAGTCTGAGTGTTTGTCCTAAACATTGTTGAGTTTTTGCAGTCAAAATAAAATAGTCCATCAATCTTTTAACATTACATTTATCTTTTATAGGTGTCTGAAGCAATAGATTACAAATTGCATCATCTGCAGCTAAACATTACCCAAGAAACTTAAAAATAGCTTTCTCCTGATGATTAATATTTTCAGAATTCTTATGCAGATACTTACTGCTGTTTGCAGATGTTGCCAGTAGAACCATGAAGGGAGGAATGAACATTGTGTATCTGACAGAAACAAGTTTTAACTAAATACTCTCATCTGTTGAGTGTTGCAGGCCAGAACATCTTTTAATGTTTTCCTAGCAGACCTAATTTCTTTACTTTTCCCGAGTATGGCAGCTAGCAGAAGTTGCACGAGAGTTTGGAGTATAAAAGCAAATGTTTGAGATTCTTGCCAGGAATGTTTTTTAGTAGATTCCTTTCCATCATCTCTCTAAAATAGTTGCTGACAAATTGATACTTTGGCCAGTGCTACTAAAATCAGTTGATCATCTACAGAGATGGTCTACTTAGAAGTTGATCCTATCACTCCTTTCTGTATAACACATTTAAGACATGGTTTGACCGTAGATCACTTCTTAAAATAAATAAATAAAACTGTATGAGCTTCTGGATCTATTAGGTTTGGCAGAGTCATCTGAGGTTGTAGATTTCATTAATTAGTTAACAGTTGTCAGGATTCTTACTACATGGTAGACTTCAGGTTGGGTAGTTTATGATCTGTTCTTTCAGTGACTTCATGTCATTGAACCTGTTCTGAGCCTGTTTGTCTTTGGAGCTGAAGTGCCTGTCTGGAGAATGTAACAGATCTGAGGAAGAGACTATAGCCAAACGCTCGCTTATGGCAGGCGATGAGATGAAATATATTTCTTCTTCTACCTGTACTTGGTTTCTCTTCTATATTTTTGATCATCATTGCAGTTACTGCTGCAGATGTATTTTAACTTCCCCCCCCACCCTCTGCGATTTAGGGTAATCTGTTGGAGTACTTAGTGACTCCATGTTTAAAGGTGGCTCTCATCCAAACTTGAGAGAGTATTTATATGATGTTAATCAGGAACTTCTCACTTCTTGATATGAGGTGTTATGTAATTTCATTTCTATAGCTTGCTGATAGATTTTAATGAGCAAATCTGGATACATTTTCACTCCTGAAACTAATGACTTTTAACTACTTGCTTTGGTGAACCCAGGGCTCTGAATGAAGGTTTTTGCTGATCATTCTGGAAAACAGGACTGGGAATTAAAAACCTTCAAGATTTTGCAAGAAAAATAGATTAAGTTCTTCCCTTCTACCCCCTCCCCCCCCTTTTTTTTTCTCTTGGACAATACATTATTACTGGATCAGGTGGTAGTAATAAACCTTTTTGCTACAGAGTTGAAATGTAGTGTTTGAAATCTATTTGCCTACTGTAAGAGTTGTATAGTTCTAGCTGTTTCCTGTGTGGTGGTTTGTGTGTGTTTTGTTGTTTTTTTTTTCCAATTAGAAGCAGTCTTAAACTAAGTGAACCTGTAAGCCAGACACCAAAGCAGATGTGTCAGCTCATGTCTATCTAGCTATGGCTGGCAAAAAGTTTTCTTTGGTTTATAAAGTCTTATAATAATTCAAGAAATAAATGTTTATCTCTACATTTCTGAAAAAATCTTTTGCCCTATTCCATCAACTATTTAAATCATATCTTGACTTGATTACAGTCATCAGGGTGCTCACTGGGTGAGGTGGGATTATAACTACACAATTATCTTTATATTTCTTATTCCTTACCTTTCCTAAAGATAAGTTTTGAAGGCATTTATGCTAATAGAATTGATACCTTTATTGCCAGGGTTAATTCTAAGTCATTCTCTTGTTTATCAAAACCTGAATCAATATGCAGGTTTTAGTGAAACAGATGCTGAACTTTCCCATTTTAATAGGAAATGCTCCTACCAGACAAATGCTGTATGCTCTGTGAGTAGCGCTTCCTGTCACGCTACTGAAAGCAGAATACTGGACGGGATAGATAATTAGTGTGAGCCAGTAGAGCATTTCTTATGTGATTCTCAGTTCTCAAAAAGTAACTGAAATCTGGGTGGGCTATGAAGGTAGAGCTTGTGCGTGTTTTTTCCTTGGATGTTTTTGTGTTTTGGCTTTTGGTTG
The DNA here is from genome assembly GCA_013396915.1 of Stercorarius parasiticus. Classification (NCBI taxonomy): domain Eukaryota; kingdom Metazoa; phylum Chordata; class Aves; order Charadriiformes; family Stercorariidae; genus Stercorarius; species Stercorarius parasiticus. The sequence continues at coordinate 1,014,457 of VWZL01003399.1, read as the reverse complement.
GGTTTTTTTAATAAGAAATCCCTTATAAGTGCAGAACTGCTGTCAAAGCAGTGGATAATGGTCTATTTTTGTGGCATCTAGAGATGGAAGGGTTGGGTCTGTTCATTCATGGTACTTCTGTGATGGTAAATCCAAGAATCTCTCAAGTTCAGTTTAGTTAGGTGGACAAAATTTAAGAATTGTGATACTGAAATTCAGTCTGGCATAAACTTATAGAGGTTGACCTTTTAGATACTTGCCTCTAGGCAGGAGCATGGTTTACTGCCTGCTAGCCAAGAACGATGTAAGTGGCAGACCGATTCAACAAACCAAAAAGTAAAAATTCTTTTTTTAATATCAACTGTCTCATTTAATTTTCCGCTTCCTGATTAAAAGTCTTGTTTCATCATTTTTCTTTTTTCAGTAGCATCAGTTGTAAATTTGCTGTAAATCTTAAACCTGGAATACTCATCAGAGTCCTTGAAGGTTTCTCCAATATAAAATAGCAAATTGAAATGTCTCCCCCTTCTACTGAGGCAACTACAAAAATTTATCAAACGCAAATAATAATATAAATCACACTTCTCTGACCTGTTCTCAGTTCTCAGACTCTTGACTTCCATGCAAGCTCTGCTGTCTTGTGCCCAAATGGCAAATGTGGCACCAGAACCCGTGTTGGCAAGTGGGAGTCTGGAGGAAGTAACTTAACACTTTACCTTATGGCAAAAGCATACCTTTGCTGTTCTGCGGAAGAATGTCAAGTAATTGAGTCCATTAAGATTTGGCATAAATTCATCCACTGGTTTGCACTAGGAAGTGGTTAAAGGTATTAGTCAGAATTTTCATGAGATAATTCTATATTAAATCTTAGTCTTCTGCAAATATTGGGTTTTTTTCTTAATGTCTTTATTGATTGACATCAGTAACCTGTAGAGATGTAAGTTTTCTAGGCTGAGGCTTAATGTGGCCTTGTGGCTCCCAAAAATGGTGTATATTTTGACTAGAAAGCCCATGGTGAAGTATTTTAAATTATTTATGTTATCCTTAGGAATAAAAAAAAAGACATTGTTGACAAAGACTTCTAAGATTTTGGACTTCTGTAATACAAACATTCATAAAGCTGGAATTCTTCACTCTTATAAACGTGAAAAACTCAATAGTTCTGTCACTCAAAAGATTATATTAATCTGTGTGGAAGTCTGGAAACTTTACAAAAAAACATTTTGGGTTTTAAAGAAAGTGTAGACTTTTCATATTAATACAAGTAAGTTTTTCCAAAGGAGGAATTCATGCTATCCTCCAGGGAGTAATTATGCTTACCTGAGCAGAGAGTTTTGTTTATAGAACAGCTTTTAAAGGTAAATTCAGGGGTGGGAGCCATTAATTATTTTTAGATGATTCCTTCCCTTTGAAATGGTCTGTTTAAATGGAAAGTTAAATTGCAATTCTATCTCAGGGCCAGGAGAAATAATAATCCCTTGTTTGCTTAAAAGTTTGGGATAAGTCCTTTCATTATTTTATTTTTTTTCTCTCTAAAGCAAGCATCTGCAGGACTTTTGAGTCCATTATAATTTATGGAAAAATTACCTGAAGATATGTTGAATACTGTTTTAAAGTTAGCCTGGTTCTTAAATTTATGTTATTGTTTTGGGCTAACGTGGTACTTGCTTTTTGTTCTTTTCCCCTGTGTGTTGAACTTGTACATTAGCTTAATTTATTCTCTTCACAGTTAAGTGTTTCCAAAATTCAAAATGTCAATTTATTATTTTTTTAAATCCGTATCAAGGAAAGATTTCCAGAATTGAAACCTGTGGTCCTGTTGATGATTTTAGGAAAAAAATAGGGTGCCAGCCATCTCTGGAGATCATCTAGTTTAACCTTCTGCTCCAAGAAGAGCCAGCTTCAAAGTTAGAAGGGGTTTCTCAGGTCTTTGTCCACAGGAGTTTTGAAAGTGCTTGTGGATGGTGGTTTCGCACTTGGGTCCCCAGGCAACTTGTGCCTGTGCTCTGCTGCTCTCACTGTGAAGAATTTTTTTGCTCCTATCCAGTCGAAATTTCCCTTGCGACAGCTGGTGACCACTGCTGTGTATTATCTCACTGCCCAGTCCAAGTCCACGTTTCTGAAACCTGCTGCCTGTTGGATGCTGGTAGAGCATGGTTAGATCTTCCCATTGCCTCTCCAGTAGAAATACACCCACTCCACTTGGTCTCATCCGTATTTCATGTGCTAAACTCCCTGAACTTGGTGTCCTTGATATATTTCTCTCAAATAATTGCTGTACTTTGCCACAAATTTCAAGGTGAAATGGTGCTTTATGGCAGTATTTGTGGCAACATATTTATTTTAAAACTGTTCATTTAATCTTGGAAGACTCCTGTCAGCTGGGCAAAGGAAATGGACTGGTAAAATGCACGTATTGGGGATTAGTTTTAAGATTTTCCTCTAACAGAGCTGTTTAACAATCTCCAATCCTGCCAGAATTGTTAATAAAGGCTTTGTCCCTGTTGGTTGTTCTGGTAATCTGCTAAGAACTGGATGTAGCCTTGAAATTCCCCTCTGCAGGACTACAGTGGCATGCCGATTCTGGAAGGGCTGTTGTTTTGAGATCAGTAATAGGAAGAGTTTCCTCTATGTCTAGCTGCTGTGCCCTTTTTTTTTTTTTAACTATAACAAAAATGAGAACACAGTTTTAATCTTCTATTGAGATCTACTCTGATATCAAACAATTTGATACACGTTATAAATGGGGAAAAGTGCATGTGTTTCTGTCTGTGCAAAGGGAACTCTTGACGGGAATTTTTGTGAAGACTTCTGATCTTGTTACAGCAGGGATTCCTTATTTTGTTTTTATAAATTCAGATTATGTATGTAGTCACAGTTTCTCGTCCTAGCATGTTGTTTCTATATTCTATTTCTCCAACAAATTTATTTTCTTATTTTATTTTTGTGAATACAATAAGTTTCTGTTCCAGATTTATTTTTGTGAACACCAATGAAGTAAAAGAAATGGCATACATCTCATTTTGTCTTTTCCTGTATTTTTCAGAAGCAGAAATATCCTTTATAAATAATTCTATTTGCCTTTGATAGTTATAATTTTTATCTTCTTTTTTTTTAGTGTATTGGGGTTTTTTTTATTATTAACCCCCAGCAGTGGATATTGTTCTTTCATGATAAATGCATTTATTGCATCTTATCTTGTCACTTTAGGGTCTCTTTCAGTGGTACAGAAGATGAGAAATTACTCATTGACAGGCAATGGGTTTGTTGTTGCCTGTCTTTGTATTTCTCTTCTGGCTCAGATTTTCAGACTTGAAATCTGTCTTTGTCTTTAGCGAGTCTAAAACAGAGTATGTGACTTCTGTTTGTGCGTAGCTAACTGCGCCTGCCTCAAGAGGTATTTTCTCATATGGGAATGAGGCTTTTTTAGGTCTAAGAAATTACAAATGGCTTTATCTCTTCCTCCCTATGGCCCCCTGCCCCATCTAACTTCCCATGTGATTCAAAAAGGAGGGTGTGTGGTTGGTTGGGTTTTGGGGTTTTTTTTGTGGGGGTCTTCCCCCGCCCCCAAAAAAGGCAGAATTTGCTGCCTATGCATTGTGAGAAAGTTGGCTTTTGGAATTATATAGGATAAAGTCATGATGAGGACTGAGCTCCTGATACCGAGGTGGAGATGGATCTTGAGGGACTTCAGAAATAATGAGCTTAGTATTTAAATAGTCAATGTATGTACAAACAGGGAGAAGAAAGAAGGACAGCTAGAATTGAGATAGATGGAAATAATACCTAGGGAAGCAGGTACCTAGCAGTTTATAGTGTGCCTTAATTATCAGTACTTTTTATAGTAGCAGATGACTGCAGGTCCTATAGAGTCAGCAAGTGAGGCTGAGAAGTAGCAAGAGAAGATTGCAATATCATTGCTTGACATTGGTAGATTATTTTTTTTGTTAGTAGTTTTATTATTCTCTTCTAAAAAAAGTAATGTTGTTAGGCATTAGGCTTGCATTTGAAAGGGCAAGTTAGTTTTACTGACTATATTTTGGTCTGTATTCTAAAGCAGAGCTGTCAGCATTTCTAGCCAAATTTAGGCTCCTGGTTTAAGCAAATGATAAACTATACCTCTCTTCCCCTTAATGTTCTGAATTGGCAAATAAGAAGCGATATCTTATCCTTTTTTTACCATCCTTATGACATTTAAGAAAGTGTTAGTATTTTTCTCTTTTTGCACCCTGTAATGCATATCCTCTCCTTTCACAGCTAGAGGCAGCGAGCTCTTCTTCCAAAGCCCATAATGGAAGCACATGAGCTGCAATAGAATACGTATGAGGAAGAAGATAATCTGTCATTATCTTGTGATGGCATGTTCTGTTTTTTTCTCCCTCTCCTACTCCACCCGTATTGGGCTGTTTACTCCACCCTCTGCTTCAAACTTTATCTGTTTAGCCATTTATCCAGCTGAAAGCAAAGGGGATAGGAACCCAGAGTTGCATCACTGTTTTCCTACGCGCTTTTTTCCTTGTAGCAATTAAATAGGCTTTTTCATTTGGGCTCAGGAAAAGAATCACATGTAATTTTACATTAATGGAAAGTGAAATTCTTACATGGAGAAAATGGAGCATTTTGCAGTGCATATGTCTAGAATTGTGAAGTCTGAAACTCATATCTGAATTATTTTCCACTTCACTGGTGATTCAATTTCATTTGATCTAGTACCATATTTAATTAATTTATAACTATTACTTTTGTGGCAGACACTTATAATCTGCCTGTATTGCATTGTCTAATGTATATGTAAAAACTGTTAGACTGTCTTGGAATACTAATTTTGGGGTTAAAAACTCAACATAAATTTGACAAATCCTGCATAGCTTTCTGTGGGTGCTAAGCCAGTTCATTGAAAAAAGGAGAAAAACCATGATTTTAAGAGAAGTCGGTAACACAAATACGCAAATAAGAATTCAACGTTTTGTCAGGAGGAAACTGATAAATTTTTTTTCCTTTTTTTCCATTCTTTGTAATTCCAGTACTTATGCTTAACGTTGGATTGTCATCATTCTGTTATGCATGACTTCTTAAATAAGTAGTAGAGTAATCAACTTTATCTTGCATATATGAAACCTAGAAAGCTGCTGAGTGGAAGCTTCCCTTTTATTCTTGAATTATTCTGTGCTAAAATATAATATTCCATTTCCATTTTATTACTGTAACAGAGAAGGAGTTTGTGTTTAAACAGGTGGTGTTCTGCCTTTATATGTCTGACCTATATAATGTTATGCCAAAGAAAATGAGAATGTTTGGGCATGTATTTGGAGAAGCCAAGAAATTTTAAAGTAATGATGCTGTAAACCACAGGTTGGCCTTCTGGTGTGGCCTTTGCAGTGTGGAACTCTTCTTGAATTTTTCTTAAGTGTCTATTTATTGTTCAAATGTTACGTTTGTATGCAATATTCCCCAGTGTTCTGTATCATGACTGGTAAAGACTCTGGCCTTCCCTTGAATATGCTTTCTTTAGCATAATTTTGAGTTCATACATGTTAAAAAAAAAAAACCCTAATACTGTATGTATCCTTTCTGATACTAATGGTTTTTTTTTTGTTGTTGTCTTTGTAGAAAATGTTCCAGAAGAGCTACGAGAACCATTTTACACAGACCAATATGACCAGGAGCACATTAAACCACCTGTTGTTAACTTGCTACTGTCTGCAGAACTCTACTGTCGTGCTGGGAGCCTTATTCTCAAGAGTGATGCTGCAAAACCACTCCTAGGTCATGATGCTGTTATACAAGCCCTGGCACACAAAGGCCTTTATGTCACTGACCAAGAAAAGTTGGTGACTGAACGAGATCTTCACAAAAAGCCAATTCAGATGGTGAGTGTTTAAAGCTTGTATGTTATGCTTTTTCTATTCTTCTGTGTACTCCCAATAACCACCTATCTGTCTTTTAACATGCATCATTATATGCATAGTTTTCTCAAGAATTAAATGTGCTTCATTACTGGGAGGCTTATGATTGTTTTGGTTTGGGCTTTTTTTTCAGTCTTCTCATAGCTGTCAGTGCAGGTATATTTACTCTGTACTATTGCTTGAAAACACCTGCCATTCCACTTAGTCCAGGTGTTATGTTTTTAAATAGAACAGTGACAATATGATCACTTTGATTTCAGTTTTACAACACTGACTGTCAGTGAATATTTCTGTGTTGGAAAAGTGGTTTGAAAATAGGTTTGGGGTTTTTTTCCTTCCTTATAAAAATTCTTGGTTAAAAGCTTTAAAAAAAAAAAAGGTTTGGATGACATAGGCAATTAATTCAATAACATTCAATAGTTGCCAGTTACATATTAAGTCAATGTAAACCACAACAATGGTATATTCTTCTGTGGAAACTTTTAATGATATGTCTTTGCTTTATACAACTGCTAATTAAAACATAAGTTCAACAGATGAATGATTCTATTACTAAGCTCCTACGTCGTGGATTTTCTTCCTTCATTGGAGCTGAGTTTAAAAAAACCATAATTGTCTGGCTACACATGGCCAATCCTTTCTTCTAGGTTGTTTATAAAATGACAGTATGATAGAATAAGATTTAACTATATTTAAACTGAAGTATTTAAAATTATTTTCACCTTTTTATTGTTTAATATTTGATACAGAAAATAAGTAAACATACAGTATGAGACTACAAAGGTTTGAGTTGACAACTGTTCTAATACAGAACTTAAGCTTACTCATTTTAAATCATGAGCAAATTTTATTGTGAGGTGAATGTACTGTTCCTACTACACTTGGCGATATTTATGGCACAGTCTTGTCTTTTCAGATTAGGATACATTGGACACAGGAAATAAAATGTCTAATATAGAAAGGATATCTGTAAGTTTTCTGTTATCCATTAGCTGAATCTGGACTTTGCAGTCTAGTTTTCCTGGGGTCTTTTTATTTGAATCTACTCTGTAGAGTTGTCCGACAGCTCTATTTTAAGTCCTTTAATACTTTTATGGTCAGTGACCTGTAGCTGCTGCTAGAATGAAGGTGTGTGAAAATTAATACAGCTATGTTTTTTCATCAGCTTAATAGCAACTTGTATTTACTAACATGCAAGAAGACTAACAAATATTAGGCAGAATATGACTAGAGAGTCTCTCTCATTTTATCGGTTGGTATCAACCGATAATTTACAGAGGCTTTACAGGTGCAACATCAAAGCTACTAAACAGTAATTCATTACTTATTCCATACAGTATTGCCAAGAAGTATTAGGCCTCTTAGTTTGCGCAAATGTTTTTTAGAAGTGGCAGTAGTCAGTAACTGTGATATAAAGATTAATTTCTTTACACCCACTTTCTTTTTATTTTTATTTGAAAATTCTTTCCTGCTCATAGAACACTTACTATCTGAAGGTACAAATATTTCAACAATAGTAATAAAACTAGTCAAAACACTTTTTCTGTAGGTTGAGCTGTGATCAGTGAATGCAGATAACTTGACATTTTGCCAGTCTCTCTTTTTTGATCTTGGTATCCTTTTTAAAAAGGAGAGCTCAGTAAAGAAGTGGCATTTTAGTAAAAGAAGCTGTGGATAGCAAATAAAAGACATACTGAAGTGATACAAAAATTTGCAGGACACTTGTGGCGATCATGGGTGGTTTTGGAGTAAGTGTTTATAATGTTTACAGAAGTCACAGCATTTAAGAGGTTAACAAACAAACTTCCTGACTGTTAATGTTTTTACAGAACTTAATTCTGTTCTTGTCTCTGAAGGAAGATAAAGTTACTGACTTGCATTTATGAGCCTACAGTTTTCCCATTTGATTTTTCATTTGATCCCTTTCTAGAGTGGTTGTAAGAGGCATCTCTTTTCAGAGTTGTCAGTTGAGAAAATGTGTCAATATTCTCTAGTTTGGTTTGCTGATCCTTAATTCAGTAATTAGTGTTGCTTAAAATGCATTTCAGTAGCAGTTTTGTATTTCCCCTGTGCTTGAGTGTGTGTTTGTGTCTTTCTTGCCTATGTTGTTTAGGTATAGTTCAGTAAGTATTTATTCAAGCATCAGTGTCATAACAGTTGACATCCCCAGACTCCTACTCTGCCCGGGTCACTTGTCCCCACTCCGGTACCAGCAACAGATGAGTGCACTGATGATGATGTTTGTTAGTTCACAAACAGCTGGGCTGTGACAATGAGAGGGAAAACCAGAGTGGAAACACAGCTGGCTTCGGCAGAAGGGCATCCATGTCTAAAACAATTGTTATCAAAAAAATGGCTCTGAAACTAATATTCTGAGCCCAAGAGTTTTAATTTGTCACGCCATGCTTATATACCTATGCAAGTTTCTAGCAGCAAAGCTACATGTTAATTGGGAAATCTCAACCTTTTTCCTTATTATATAATTAGAAAAGTTGGCAGAGAATTTAAAATCTGGCTGTTGCAGTATTGACATAGTCTTAAAATTATCCTCATGATGTCTCCCAGTATCTCTTCCCAGTGTTCCATATGTCACGGTTTCTACAAGTCATTCAAAGCAAGATGTATATCCTGGTTTAGAGCATGGAATGATTTTTCTTTTTCAATTATATAGAACAGAAAGTTTGCATGTGTAATTAACTCATACATTCCTCTGGTAGACCAGATTATGTTAAACCTATGTTCAATCTAATTTTGAGCAATTTAGTAAGAAATAGTATGGTAGTCTTTCTCGTTGCTAGCTCGCCTTCCCCATAAATAGGGGAAAGATGTTGGTGTTTGTTAGAGGACATCTATTGTTACCTGCTCAGATGCACTACGTTTCTATAGCTGAAAAAGTGTGAGTTATATTATTAAATGAAACTATGGAAAGAAATTTGAGTATAGAATGTTTTAATTTTATTTGCACTTCATAATGCGTGTAGCTCTGGTCAACAGACTTGGAACTCCTTTTACTGTTATGTTTGTAGCAGTGATGGCTGTAGTGATTGATTGTTGATTTACTTCATGTATGACTACTTACTAAAGCAGGCATGTCAAATTGTGGCCTTCTCTGTTTCTTAGATAGCTACAACTGAGCGTTTTTCTAGGAAGCACCTTATTAAAGTCGAGGAAATAGATGTGTTTCTTTATGTACTGGGGTTCAGGATAGACGGTAGTTTCCTTGTGAGTCGTGACTGACTTAGCTGCATTAGTATCTAATTTGAGAAGCTGCAAGTTTTTTGTTTGTGTGTGGATATCTGTATATACATAAGTATATGTATGTATATATAAAAATTAGCTTCCTCCAGTGGAATGGGATTAAGAAAGGAGCACTTAGGACTTTAACACGCAGTAACAAGTTTAAAGGCTTCTGTTAAAGCCTCCCCTGTGTAGGGTGGGAAAGTCCATGTGGAGTCTGGTTTGTTTTAGTCTTTCTTATGTTTGATTTGTTCACACGTCTTGTATTTGGTTTGCTGGTAAAATTGAAGGCTAGGTTATTCTTTAGTGTTGTTCTGATTTAAAAACTTGTAACTGAAACTGTCTGTTCATGAGAGATTGCATCTTGTGATAACACTGTAGAACTATTCAGTGGTACTCTGTTTCTGTTCTCTATGTATTGCAAGCTATTAAAGCGTAATTCTATGTTTATTTTCATTAAATCTTTCTATTTGATAGGATCATTCTGTTGCCTTTATTTTTGGTAAGGGTGCAGAAGAACCAAATACCACATTACTGCTCTCCAGGTTGAAGTTCGTATGGTCTTGGCTCTGATACATTAGACTTTTTTTTAAACAGTGCAGAAATAGTCTAGAGCTTGTAATTGAAACAGTGTTGAAGCAAGAACCAGAGTATTTTCCTCCTGAGAATTATGCTTCAGGTTAGGAGTACAAAAGGAGTTACCTGATGCTTAAAAGGTTTATGAAAGCTAAGTTGCGAAAGTATGAGCAAAGCTACTTATTTCAGTTGGCAAGTTCTAATTGCATTAAAAAGAATAAATCTGTCTTAAGCATGCACTTCCATATGGAAATCATATGTTAGATTTTGATAGGCTATAGAAATCAGAAATGGCTTAAGAATACAGCATGGTTCTGATAATTATGCAATAATTTCGTTTTAATGCTTCCAGATATAATGTGCATAGATCACTGTTCAAGTCAAGATTAACTTTTATATTTCAATTTTGAATTATATCTTTTAAATTTCACATGTGTTTCACGAACCAAAATGACTTAAGCCTTCAAATGTCCGGTACACAAGAGGAAGGCAATTTGGGTTTTTTCATATTTTTTCTCATATACATATTTGATCTCTTTATGTTTAAAAAACATATGTATCTGTTCTTACAGGACTAACCAGAAGAGACTTCTAGGCAAGTTTCTGCATTATGCCAATAATTTTATGTCAACTGAATAGTGTATTTGACAAGTCCAGTCCTTTTATGAGAACACTGATATTTAATCAGCCTGTCCATTTTGTGTTCATATGCTGGTGATCTCTTTCAATTTGGCTCAAGTGGAGGGAAGAATAAACAGATTCAGTGAGGAATTAAGAAGTGCTTTCCCTCCCTCCAGTCCCTGCAATGCACTTCTGCCATTGGGGGAAAAGAATAAAAAAATCAGTATCTGAGTTCTCTGCTGCCTGATACTCTGCAGGGAATCTGAAGTTGCATCATTGCCCAAGCTGCAGACTTCTGCACTGCCCAGTTTCTGTCCCTAACATGGCAGGGTCAAGCTAGAGGGGTAATAATGTCAAATCTTAAATACCTGTTTGATGTATGTACACACACAGTAATGTTATAGAATATCATTTATCTATTTTCCTACCCTTATTGTTGTATATTGATAGAGCACTTTCATCTGACAAAAAAAGTTACTATCTTGCAAGGTTTCGGGGGGGGGGGGAAGGTAGTCTTAGATACTTAGTTCTTAAGTAAAATTTAATGACTAGAAAAAGATTAGTGAATACCCTTTATATAAATACTACCTCCGCGAAAATGTGCCGTAACTTCAGATATTTCTTTGTATCATCTTCTCAATATGGGAAAAATAAAAAAGCATACTAAGCATAATACAATCAAAAAATGTAAATTTTGTGTAAATTTGAACTCTAATTTGGAAAAATACTGTTGCAGAATAAATGTCAACCAGCTGTGCAGCTACCTTAAACTTACACCCATGTATAATTATTTTTGAAAAGTACTATCATTAATCAAGAAACACTTAAATCCTCCATATGCTTCCACAATTGTCAGCCAAGATGAGAACTGAATGAGAGGCAGCCGCAAAACCCCAGCAATAAGTCCATAATAGCTGGCAGGATTTAAAATTGTTACCTCTCTAATTCCAAGACATAATTCATGCGTATGGGTTTTTAATATAAAAAGTAGTGCGCTATCATCCAAGTTGTTTATCCAGTTAGCTGCAAATTACTTTCTTTCTTGAAGAGGACTTCTGTGGGGAAGTCTGGCAATAATTCTCTGTAGCAGTTTGTGAATCTGGACTATAACTGAGGTATAATTAGGTGTGCTTGTATTAGCTTTTTAGTACTGATCAGGAGCCCACTTTTGAGGCAAACCTACATATTTCTCCCAGTTACTGCACTTCTGGTTTGTCTTATGGAGTCATCTCAGAGAACCCAATTTCTAAACTGGAAGATGGGCTCTAGGCTCGCACAACGGCAGCCCACCTGCCAAGGGCTGCTCACTTCACAGGACTAGAGCCGAGCTGATGGAAGTGAATCGCCTGGGAAGGGAGTAGAGGCAATTTCTGGGACTTCTGCACCAGTTTTGCTTTTCTGTTGTGCTGTACTAATTGCTGAGTTAATCATAGCCAGCAAAACTTACGTGAAAGGTTGGGGGATTGATAGTGCTAGTTTTGTACCCATAGCCAGAATCTGGCTATTTCTGGATAAGACAGCAGGCAGTAAGTGGTTAACTCATCCTGCAATCCAGATTTTTGGTCTCTGACAGACTGCATTCATTTGAAATGACGGTCCCTCTCGTCAGTGGAGTATTTATCCTTGATGAAGGACTCCAGCAGCTCACCCAGTTAGCTTGCAGCTACATGCTGCAGCCTCTGCATTTTCATGCTGTAGAATTCCTTTAACTCTGCAAGGCAACAAAAAGGTGTACTAAACACTTCATAGAACAAAGAAATAACATGTGGCTTCTGCCCTGAAGAATTTTTTTCTGGTTTTAGGCATGATGTAACAAGTTTCCATTCCTGTGCTATTGTGAATTGCTTGTTAGATGAGGACATGTAAAAAGAATTTGCAGTTGCTTGACTTTGGCCCATAGATACCATAATTTGTTAGTTAAAACACCAGATTCTAATATTAACTGACTTGTGATATTTAAGAATCTTGCATAGTACTATGTTTCACATAACATTAAAATAATAAGCAAATATAGTGGTGAAACAGAACCTGAGTTTAGTCTAATGAGTCTCATGTGCTGCATAGAACCAGTCAGTTAGTTGTGGTTTTCAGCTGGGATAATGTAATCTTTAGGTGTTCCATATTTTTTTGCACACGATTTCTGCTGTAGACACTTGGTTTTACTCATCTCTTCACGCACATTCCTTGTAAGGTTCTCATCGCTTGAAAACAGTGATCCGGTGTTTTTGCTGTTTTTCTTGTGTCAGGTACACCATCTCACTTTAGTCAGCATTGCACAAACATCTGACATAGTAAAACAATGTGGCTACCAAGCTCCTCAAGCACAGAGTGCCAATTTGCACTTCGGTAGTGGTAACTGCTATAACTCTTCATGAAGTTTATTCTGCTCTTACCATTCTAACTTCTGACTTGGTGTTCTCTTAGCTATTTTATGCAGCTAATGTTGACTCATAGCCTGGGGATTTTGTGTTGCCTGCTGCTTGTTTGTCTTGTATGTAGAAAATCCTTTTTTCTGTCTCATGTAAATAGCAGCGATGACTTGGGATGCATTTTATGGTGTTTGTCTAGAATTTAGCGTGTGCAAAACAAATACAGGTTATTGGTGTGAGTCATACTAAGGTTTTATTTCTGTAATTTTCTGGGCCTGAAGACTGTATTTAATCTAAGCCTGCCCCTTTTCTGAAACTGAGCTCTACGACTGATTATTTGCTACTAATGCCATTCTTTTGCACTGTAAATTATTAGCTTGGCTGCAGTCAAATTGAGTGACTTCTGTGTTTCTCTGAGCTAATCGAAAGGAACTGCAGATGAAACAAAATTATGTAATTAGATTATTCTGTGCTTACTTTTATTCATATGTATTTTAGCCTACAAATAGCTGAAAAGAAAAATTGCAGTAAAGGACCACTATTTATTAGAAAGATCTCTTGTGGGAGAAAATAGACATTTATTTTTAGAGCATCCGTTTTGAAATCTGTTTAACAAGGACTGTCTACAAATAGAGGTAGGAATTAACTCCAAAAGATAATGTAGATGTCTGTATAGGAAATTTCTGGAAGGCTTAGGTAACTACAAAGTCCTCTACAACATCCTTCAGGTTTTCATGGAATGTCTGCTCAACTTGGGCACTAAGTGCAGCAGCTAATGCAAAAGATAGCAGAGCTACCAAAGTTACGTCTGTAAGGATACAAAGTAGGAATTCTTTCCCGGTCCTTTCCAGCAACTCTAGTGCTAAAAAAACCTAATCCCATCCACTTGCTTTCATGTTTGCAACTCTTCCCACAAGAGAGAACTGAAAGCCTTCTATATTTCTCTAGCTTTACTTTTAATTTTTGTGAATTTTTTTTTTCTTCCTGCATCCTTACTTTCCCTACAAAGATCTGTGTAGGATTTTGGTCTTTCAGGGTTCCATCAATGTAGCTGGCATTTCAAATTTGTGTCACTAAGAATCCTTGCATGGAAAATAACAAAATCTGATTGTTCCTTTTAACAGCTCTTGTAGGATTCATTTCAGTTGTGCAGAGCTATTGAAAAGACAGTGCTGCTTGTATTGCATTGAAAGCATGTTCTCAGAACTGCAGTGAAATCCCTGCTCTATACAGAACTGGCCTTATGTTTGCTTTTGCCAGGTGAATGTAGTAGGCAATGTTTAGAAATAGCGATGCATTCCCAGGTTTATTTTAATGTAAAATTGTGGCAATCACATTTAATCTTTTATTAAAATGAGGAGAGAATATTGCAGCACATCTTCCAATCAAGATACATAATATACCAAATAAACCAAACTGCTGCTGTTGGAATGATGATGGGAAATACCGTCAACATGTATCTCAAGAGAAGGTAGTACCTCCCAAAGTCAAGTCTCATGCCTTTCATGGGAAAATAAAGCAGTGCATCTTTATTGACTGTTGTCTGTCTTGTTCACTTCCTTGCTAATTAGGGAACACGAAGTGCTGTGAGGGCTGAAAAAAATAGTTAGTATTCTTCTGCCTTGAGCAAACTAAAGTTTGAACCTAAGAGCTTCTGGTTGCATTCTTAGTTAGTGTTCCTTCTTATGCTGCTGTTAACCTGGGGGGAAAAAAGAAAAAGGGGAGTGGTGGTTTAATAAAAAAATTAAAATAAAAAAATAAGAACAACTGAAAAACAGACCAAAGAAAACCCACTCCTGAAGCCCAACAAGGAAAAACAGTTAAAAGGATGTATAAGTTATGAAAGAAAGATGGTATGAATTAAAGTCTGTGAAGAGTGCCAGGTACCATGTAGAAAATGCTTTTTAAACAGGTCAGGAAGTATTTTCATTGACCTTGAAAGAAATACTATTTTCTTAGACAGAGTTTAAGAACATTTTCTTCTTGTTTCAACAGCACTGTTAAGTAGTGGTTCAGCTGTTGGTTTGCTGCTATGAACTTTCTTTGTATCTCTTTAAATATATGAAAAGGTTGTTTAAGTAAATGTTTAGGAACTGCTAGGTTAAGAATGTTTTGGAGTATAGTAACTAAGCTGTTTAGAAAAAGAAGAATCTATGAATTATTTTATAAACTACCTAGAAGGTATTTCTTCATCAATTAGTTTATTTAAATTATGCTAAGAGAAATCTTTCTTAATACCCTTCTGGCTGGATAGGGGAAAGCTAAAAATCGTGCATGGTTGTAGTAGGCAGTTAGTTGGTTAAGAGCACTGCTTTCTTCCTATTATGGAAAATAGTGAGTCGCTTTTAGCAGGAGGTGTGGGTCTGTCATGTAAACATAAGGAGAGCTTCTCTACCAGCTCTCTGTAGTACATACACACAGCAACAAGGGGACAAAACCGCCCTGACTGATGAAGGAATACAGTTTGTACTCCCTGTCATGCAGCAGCTGCTCCAATATGGTACAAAAGAACACTGCTAATCTGCATTTGTTAATCTGCACACATGAACCTGGCGATCTGCCCATGCTTATCAACAAAGAGCACACGCTGTCATCAGAGTAGATGTATCATAACATTGAAATCTTTGTTCTTACAAACTCTGTGGAATTTACTAACATTATGGGATTATTTTTTTTTCCTGAAGTTGAATGAACAAAATGTTGTAATGTCTCCATAGTATGTCTAGTCTTTATGACACTTAGGGAAATGTAGTAAATAGCAGTGCATGCCAGTCATTTGTATCAACTGGTAGGTTTTCAATGGACTACAAGGTTTATATGAACTAGTAGAAAAATTTTGTTACCTTGCAGAAATACATCTCCAAATTACCCGAAGTAAAATCCAATAGAATTGGTCCTATGTAAATAAGGACTTGTATTAAAACATTATCTGGTAACTTGATTAACTTTTAAAGTTGTAAGTTGACTGTAATAGTGCTCTTTAACAAAGTGACTCTCTACTGTAAGCGTGGAAGATTTTCAGCTTTCCCCCATCCATCAGAAGGTTATCTTCCAATATAATAAATTTCTTTGCCTTCCCAAACCATGACTCTTAAGACCAGTGGATAAACAGCAAAGTCTACATCAGAAAGAGTTTGTACAGTTTAATAATTTTTAGAAGATTGGAAAAAGCTATCTTTGTCACGATTTATATAATCATCCAGCGGTAGCTAGAGATCCAAATCAGTCAGTTGTCAAGACTGATGACATCTCTCAAGAGTTGAAATGGCAAGAGCTCTTTATAAGCTTTAAGTTGGATGTTTGGAACTTGGAACAATTTAGAACACCTAGCAGTCAACAATTATGGAATAAGTATGTCCAATGTGAAGTGTGTACTGAAATTTTTTTAACTCGTTTGATAAAGAAATGGCAGGTTAAAAATTATTATAAGCTTTAAAAGAAGAAAAAATTAGAAGAAAAGCAGAGTGAATATATAGATAATGAGTAAGCATGTAATGGTGGATCAGATTAATTTTACATGACGTAATTGTTAAATGCATATCGAATGTAATATGAAATATATAGGGACACTTGTGTTTCTTAAATATGAAATTGAGGTATCTGTTATATTGTTAAAGGATGCTAATATATTTTGAAGTAAATTGCACAGTGGCATTTAGGTAACAAACCTATTGCAGTAGGTACTAATTAACTGCTGTTGAAAACAGCTAGAAAAGACAATCTGTATTATCAACAGCATTTGTTCAGAGGTTTAGTTACGGAAGTTGTACCACCTTACCCCCTTTTTACTGACATTGCCCTGCTGACCTACAATTTATAAATTAACCTCTGGGGTTTGGGGGCTTTATTTTGCCGTATCAGCAGTCAGAAGAACCTTACCATCAGAAAGTCTTTTTCTTAAATTTCTTTCTTAAATCTTTTCTGCTGTATCAGCCCCTTATTTTGTGCTGCGTCTACATGAAGAATGGTTTATTCCCTTCCTTTCTGTAGCAGCCTTTTATGTGTGGGCAGATAATGTGTCTCTTGTGCATATGTGGGTTTTTTTGCCCCCCAAACCTTATCTTTATTCCAAATGTCCTCCATTCGGTGCCAGTCTTTCTTGACAGGTTATGCTGAAAACTGGACCCAGGATTCAGCATAAACTGGGAGCTTGTTAAGTCTTGTAGGGGCACAACAGGGTCTGGTACATTTTTTGTAAACTGGAGCCTGCAGTTGACACCCCCCTGTGTGGCAGCTGCCTCTTCTGTGGCATCAGACAGTCCTTGTATGCTCAGGTTCGGGTGGTTTTATGCTCTAACCTCAGATTGTGTCCACTGGTCAGCGATTTACTTAGGTGTTCTCCACCCTGATGCAAAAGGTTAATAAAGGCATTTTTCTGACACTTTTCTCCATCATATTATTTTGAAACTGAATATACTGTATATTAGTGGCATATGCTTTGGTGGAAAACACCCTGTGCTTGATTTCTCTTCTTAAGGGTGTGCTGTGAAGGAATAACCATTTATAAAAGCTTCCTGGTCTATTACACAGAAAGAATTCTGTAAATCTGGGTGGTATATTTCTGTGGTATTGTTTTGTGAAGGCAGACAGGTTTTCTTAAGGAGCTCAACTAACTTTTAAGCATTATTTTACATCAACACCTTTGCAATGTGCAAAAAAAAAAAAAAATTAGTGAAATACAGGACTATGTGGGTTACATCCTAATAGATAAAAGGGCAACAGTGGAATGGACAACATGTTGAGGAAAGAAAATTCAGTTCACAATTTTTATCAGGTTTTACTCTCTTCTTTTGTTCCCCTTACCCCTCTTCTTAACTCCCCACTCACAAAAGCAAAACCAAACCTGTCTAATGATATTTAGGAGTTCCCTATAAAGGCATGTTTGTGTGTGTGAAGTTTAAAAAAACAAACAAACAAACAAAACCAACAAACGATGTAACTACCCATAGAAAGACTAGAATTAATGTAATAGACTTAATGTAATTCAGTATATCATTTTGTCAGGGAAACCTCATAACTTCTGTGTTGCTGATTTCTTTATGGTAAAACATATCTAATAGGTGGGTACCTGCAAAGAATGAGATTATTCAAACTCTTGGGTTTAGTTTTTCATCAGCAACAGAAAGAAATACAGAGAAAATTTAACTTAACGTGGTTGGGAAGTGAAATAGTATGGGAATGACGGAGCTGATGAAGATGTATAGACACTAGCAAAGTACTCCTAGAGAGAAGAAAATCCTGATGCTAAAAGTCCTACTCGGTTAACTTACTGAGCTTGTATAGTAATTAGACAATAATGGCATCAGTCAAATTACTCCAGTGTTTTCTGAGGTGTTACGGTGTTCCCAGATATTTTCCAGTACTTTTTTTTTCTGTATTGTTAGTTAGCATAATGAATTGTATTTTATCTAAGTCAGCACTCACATGCCTAAAAATTCTTACTTTTCCAGGTCAAAGCTCTGGGGGAAAAAAACAATCCTGCTGAAGTACTATGTACTTTAAATAGGGGGAAAAAAAAATAAAATAAGAATACCCATATGCCTCTAGGCACTGAGGCATAATTTGTCTGGTTTTCCCAGAACACGGTGAAACTGAGAACTTATGTAACAGGCTACATGTGGCTAGGTGTTACTGGCTTGTACTGGTTATGGGGAAGGGAGAAGAATAATACAGCCTTGCTTGTCCTAACAAGATCTGATGTCTTAATGACTTAAACGCAATTATGCTCTTATCATACATATGGCTGTAGTGTCAATTATTTTAGGTTACTTTTCTCAAACAACTTTAAACTTTTCCCTTACTGAAGAAGGTAGTACTTTTCTGATTACTATAGCTTGCATTTTTTTCGACTAAGATGGGACCTTCCATTTCAGTGTGGCATATTTGATTCTTTTCTTACCCTCCCAAATTTAGAAGGAAAACTGATCGCTCCACTCCTCTGATTCATCATCTCCCTTAGCTACCTTTCCCACAAATTTTGCACTGTCCTCAAACCTGATCAGTGCTGAGTTTTTTCTTGTAGGCCATTGGTAAAAATGGTGAGCTGATAACTCATCCCTGTGGTGTTTCTTGGAAAATGCACCTATTCATTGCTGATTCTGTGCTTAGAGTTGCATTTTTAGATTAGTTGACCAGATTATAAATCAGTTTAATGTATCCAGTATTAAAAATTCTATTTAATCAGAATGTATCAAGTTAGCTGCTTTGCACTCATAATGACAGTCCTGCACTTTTCAGCTGCATTTGTAAGTGAATTTAAGAAGTGGCTTATATTCTGTAGGTTCATGGTTTAATTAGCATTATCTTTCTATTATCTTTTTTCTTTTATAAATCAAGCTGCTTCTTGACTCTGAAATTATTTTGCATGAGATCAGAAGAAGGATGTGGGGCCTTAAAATTGTGTTGTCTGTTGACTCAAAAAAAAAAAATAATCTGTTGTTTAATTTCTTCTAGTCTTTTGGAATGTCCCCAGTGTTCTTAACTTTACAGAAAGAATAGCTCAATATGTCTTTAAATCTTTTATATAATTTTTAAAATACAGTATTTTTTCTTTCCTTATTTGCTCTAGACTCCAAGATGAAGATGTAGGTTATGCATGAAATTGGCAGACTTGCAGAAAATCCAAAGGCTATCAATAATTAATATATTTTTTAGAAGACAGAATTCTCTTGAAAAAAGTGAAAGATACTAGTATCAGCTCACAGGTCACTATGTATACTTGTAATGCAATTGAGGTGTTTCTCTGTAGGCCATTATTTCTTATCCTTAAACACAAGGAGTGTCCTCAGTCATCAAAGTAATGAGCTACTCCCCATCTTTTCAAGGCTGACCCCTTGGAGAGCAGCCCAGCAGACTGCCAGCACTTACTGTCAGTTAAAAAGGTACTACATTCACTGGGGTGATAACTGCATGTCTCTCCTGCCAGTAACATCACTCTTTCCTGTATGAAGCTCTTGGTTCATAGTTATTTTTAGACAATATTCATCTTGGCTACCATCTTGATGAATAATTAAAGTTAAAATCATGCAAGACTGTTTTCACTTTATTTTAAAATATATTATTTTTCTTTATCCATATAATCTCTTTTGTTGTCTTACCCAAACTGTCGTCATCTAGATACTTTTTTTTTCATGCTAGTTATTTTTTCTAGAAAAATACCATTCTTCCAATATAGTCACTGACTAAATTGCCTTTAAGTTTTCCTGAAGGCATATGCTGCTGATTTCTTGTTCTTTGCATCACTTCTGTACCTTTCCCAACCTTTGTTTGAAAAGAATTTAAAATATGATCGGAATTTGCAAGTTTAATCCTAGTCAAACGATAGTTTGTTTTTGTCGTTTGTTCCACTTGTGGATGGCCTATATCTGTCTTCTGCTGGTTATTTAATTTACAGATTCTTTCGTGTATGAGTTCTTACAAGCATATTGGAGATAGCTGCTGGACTAGAGGAGAGCGAGCCAAATTCACTCCTTTGCCAAAGGAAAGGCTGAAGTGCAGACCAAATAGCTATGGGCTCTGATGAGCTTCCTTCCTGAGCCAGCACATACTGCGAATAGTTCAAGAAGGCCCTCAGGATTTAGGTCTGAGGAAAAATGGGAGAGATTAGAGGGTTTAGGATGAGAACTGGATCTTTTGGCACACTGAGAGTGATGGCTGGGTGAGAGGAGAAGTGAAGTTATTCCTGAGCACACAGTCTGTCAATCCACAAAGCTTCATTGTCATAGAGAAACTTCACTTCTTCCCACTCTCCTCCTTTTCATAACCAAAAGATAACCGGAGCCAAGTGCTTGGAGATGCTTCCTGAAAGTGCTTCAGTTATATTATCCAAAGGGCATCATCAATCTGTGACAACCCCAATAAAGCAGAGACCTCCAGATCTGTGTGTAGGCACGTGTGATAAAGCCTATTGCCAGGAATATCTTTTTCCAGAAGGATGATAACTTTTTTCTCCCACGGCATAACTCCCACCTCTCCGCCTCTGCTTCTTGCAATGGCATCAGTGTATATGGTACTTTACAGATTAAAAGAATACATTGCTAATCTGTTGGCAACTAGACATGCCATTATCTCTTACCTTACTGTCATAATTTCTGGGGGCAAAATAATGGATTGCGATTAAAACAGGAAAATACTATACTAAAGAAAATTATGGATTATAATAATTGAACTTTTAAAATTTTATTGCTTAATGTTAGTCTAGTTATACATGAAACTGATAACCGATATCAGTTACTAATATTACACTAAGTTCAAATGGAATTCAGTGATAAAATGTTTAAGTAATGGTTAGCTTTGAGAAGTAACAAGGTGAAAATGAAGCACAGCTCAGGGAAATGCCTTTCTTTGAGAAGTGTTGGGTTGCTGTGCACTATATGAGGGGGAGAAAACCTTTTTTTTTTGTTCTTATTTTTTAATTGGCAAAGTACAGGACCTACAGAACAAAGAAATTGTATTCCTTTACAAGTTTGGCAGTAAAGTATCTTCAGGACTTGCTTTGATTGCACTGCCGGCGGTGGTGTAACTGAAACAGTAACAGATGGGGGTCACAACTTGCTGTTCTCCAAGCCCTCGTCGTTAGAATAGCAGGTCCATAAGCAGGAAAAATTGATTGGAAGTCTTCTATTTACAGAATAACTGACACTTCCAAATGGGAATATTTTAGAGTATCAGAGGCTTTCAGAGAATTTAAAGTATTGCTTGAGTATGAGAGAGAAAAATCTTCAAGTGGGGAGTGAGCTGCTTCTTTTACTAAACATTGTATGAAGCCTGCAAATGTTGTCTCAGAGCGTGCATTTTCCCTGAGAAGAAATAATGTTATGTAAATCTATATTAAGGTATTTAAATTACTAGAAAATATAAATGATTGTGTATTGCAGATTTTAGCTATATTTGACCTGAAATAGATATTACCAAACTTCTCAAATAAGTTCTACTATCAGAAGAACTAATCTAAAAAAAATAACAGAATTTACTGTGGTACTTTAGTGTGACAAATATTTCAACAATTGTACAAAGTTGTACAATGCACCTAGACTTTAAAACTGCCACTTAATTTTCGGTTGAAAAGGCTGAATGTTTGTATGTAGATAGTATTTACTAAAACAACACATCAATTTATTTCATTTTATGAACTTGTCTAGTTTTATTCCAACTGAAACTGACAATTTTTAGTTCTTGTTTAAAATGTGCTTACAAATACTGTGACTACATGCTGATCGCTGTTTTCTACCGTATTTTTAGCGAAAGAAATTTCAAAGAGCTTCATCTACAATTCTTAGATTTTGAGGCTGTTCTTCCTTTATAACATCTATCCCACAATTTCACTCGTTTTCTCTTCTTTTCATCCCAAACTGTGATATTTTTCTTTGAAAGAACTGTTTCACCTGTAGGTGAGTTTAGGTTATTTCTTTATCTAAAATGCATCTAAATTTAATACAATATATAGTTAATACAAAACATACCGTCCAGTCAGCCTACTCTGCTGCTTTTATCTCAGTCTTAGGGTGTGAGCTGTGTGAGTCAGGATGGATGTCTTTGCGAAGTCGTGATAATGCTGAGCATGTGATAGATGCTATTAGATATTAATTATTGATTTGCCAAATATTTAAAGTATGTATCTCTTAGTTTTAGAATTTTTCAGGAGGTTAGTTTTATAACAGCCTTGGAATGACTGTTCCCTAATGTAATGAGGGGTAAAGCGGAAAAAGTGACTTACACTTTTATCTGGAATTGATGTTGCAAACTAATTATACAAGCAAGTTCTCTTGCCCCATATCTTTCATTCTTGCGTCTAAAAATCTCACCTTTTCCCTATACATTGAAGGTAATCTAACTTATTGGAGCCATCAAGATACATGTTACTTTGAGTGGAAGTTTATTTTATTCCTTTTACTTTAAACATAGTTTTTGTTATGAATTGTTTAACTTCTTGATAAGTTCAGTATTCAGTCTCAAAAGTTAACTTTTGTACTTGCTGCTGTGAAAAAGCATGTCACAATAGACTGTTAGTTACAGAAACTGTTTTTCCAGTCTTATGTATTTCACATACCTTTTTAGAGGATGCAGTTGGCTGCATTTGCATAAGTAGTTTAAATGTGATTATATATTGAAAGCTAAATGATATTCTGAGGTGAAATTTGAAAGCTTGGTAGGTCACTTGTTTTTCCCTGCATTAGATTGTTGTAAATTTCAAGCTGCAGTAGATAGTGCTTAACATAGGGTTGCTTACTATTTCGGTGAAATGTTTATTAAATAAATCAAATACAGAATAAAATCTGGAGACTTGAGTGAGAAGACTATAAATTTGGGCCTATATATATATATTTATCTATATTATTTATTTGGTTTTGTGTAAGAATTGTTTGTCTCTATCTCATCAAGCAGCGTGTTTTAACATAATTGTATAGCAGTATGTTTACAAATATTAATATATTCACTACTATATCTTGGCAGTACATTCGTTATCAGTAATTAGTGGAGAGTTTAAATTGTTTCATCCAGTGTCTTGTTGAAATACCAGGGTGTAACGGCAGGTTTTCATGTTGGATCAGGGTAACAGTGGAATGAAAAGGTCCCAAGTTTGTCAACAGCTGGGCAAGACTTGTTAGGCAAATGTCTGGAACAATACACAACTGGTGTTTGTAATAGCTGATTGCTCTGTAAAAACAATCTGTTTAAAAACAAACAATTTCTTAATATAAACACCAGTATCTGTAAAATAAATTGGGAATATTATTTCTATATCTTACTGTGCACAAAAAAGTAAAAAAATTAGTGGCAATGCCAAATATTGGAAATCTAGAAAAAGGCAGAGTGGTGTTTTCATATGTTGTCTTGGGACTCTGGCAGAAGCATGATGTTCACGTCTAAATATGACAGCCTGTTTCATTCACATCCCAAAGGGATGATGCTGTTTGAATGACTGATTCATTCTCATTGTTTAAGGCCTGTTGTAACATTATTTGCTACATACGTTCAAAGCTACATCTTATTCCTATAGATGTATTTGTGTGTGTGTGTGTAAATGTGTATACATAAACAAATATAAGAGAGTGTTACTGGGCCAAATCTACAAGTAGGGAAATAAGACGTTAAGAATATAAAGAGCCTTAAGTTTTAGTTCATTTAGTATTAGGTATGTCCTGGTTTCAGCTGGGACAGATTTAATTTTCTTTCTAGTTGTTATTGTATTTCAGATTTGGTATGAAAGGAATGTCAATACTACCGTTTTAGTTGATGCCAGGCAATGTTTATAGCTTTCAAGGACTTTTTTCAGCTTCCCATAGAAGCTGAGAAGAAGCCTAGACAGAACAGTGGAACGGCCATGGAATATTCCGTACCATAGACAACATGCTCAATATATAAATGAGGTTAGCTGGGGGGTGGGCTCTCGCGACCACTGCTTGAGATGATACCAGTTCACTGGGAGGTGAGGGTGACTTGTGTCGTCATTATTGTTGTTGTTGTTTCCCTTTTCTGGTATTATTCTATTAAACTGTCTTTATCTCAACCCATGAGGCTTTTTCCCTTTCCCCTCCTTTTCTCCATCTTTTCCCTACCCTTCTTAGAGGGGAGAAGGGGGGGTAAGTGAGCAGCTGCGTGGTCCTAGTTGCCTCCTGGGATTAAACCATGACAGGTAGCACTTTTAGTACATTAAAACTGGCTTCTATTGACTTCTTACTGTGGCTGCAAAATCAAGTGTCACTACTTCTGTGACAGATGTGACCATCTGAAGATAAACATCCAGAAGTTAAAAATCACAAAATAACTGAACATAGGAGTGAAGCTGTGAGCATTCAGCTGGCTACAAGGGGACTTCTGACAGTGTCATGAAATCTTTTTTTTTTTCCTTCCTTGCCTTCCCATCATAATCTTAAAACAGCAATAAAAACAAGGTCTGAAATCCTGTTGCATGGAATTCGAAGAGCACTTCAGTCATCATCAGAACTTGTAGATATGCAGTGTGGATCTGTACTATTTGATTTAATGGAGTAACTGATGGAGTAGTAGGCTGTCACATGCAGTGCACGTAATTTAATAGACAAGACGTATTTGCCAGTTGATGTTTTGCATAACCTCAGTGGTGAGACTTAAATAATCTTGGATTTTACATCTGTCTGTTCAGATTAGTATATTTTAGTGACTACACGCTTGCTAGGGATAAAACCTAATTTTTCCAATTCATGTCCTCATCCTACACTATGACATTCTCTTCGCTTTTGTTCAAAACCCAAAGAGTTAAGATAAAAGACAGCATTGAAAATAACTTTTATAGTCTGTCACTGATATACCTAGAATTGCCAAAATAATGTATAGTTTATGTAAAGAGAATCCCAGTATAGTCAGTTAGGGATTAATTCAAAAGCCATTGTAAAGGTCAAGTTAATGAACAATAGAAGTATTTTAAATAGTATTCAAGTAAAAAGTTTGGAGAATCACTATTATCATGCCTCTTCTTTATTTTGAACCGTTTCATAGTTATAGTCAAAACTGTCTGGTAAATCAGTATGGTCTGGCTGGCTGGCAGCCAGCCTACAGCTTTTTCTGCAGTGGATCTGGGAAATGGGTATCTGAACAGCAAACTCTGCTCAGAGTGCTTCCTGCTGCGGCTGTAACGTCCCGGCAAACAGACGGATTTGCTGCTATGGAGCCTGGGTGAAGGATGGAGCTGGAAGCATGTTTCCTGTTGTGTGGCCGCATGTCCTGGGATGGTACAGGGAAGTCGCAGGCTATAGTGGACAGAGAAGAAAGGAATTAGGGATGTTAATGTTCCTCTTGTCTGTAGTAGCTGCTCTGGTTGAACCTCTCTGTGCTTGTTCGTTGGAAGTGGAAAACTGATTTTGTTTTGTCCATTTTTTCAGTATGAGTAACTTGCATTAAACAGCTACTTTCTCATCTGCCAAAGGCACATCCAAAATAAGGTGATTTGGATTTGATAGTGAAAATGATGTACCTGAACTGTATAGCAGCTGTTGCACCATATACTTTTTGATGGTCAGTATTTATTTTGAACCCAAGTGCAAAGACGATGAACGGGAAGAGTGCCAGACACAGTAGAAAGTTTGTATACTAATATGAATGTTCCTATCACTTTATCTTATTGTCTTTTTGTCTTCTTTTCTTTGCAGCAAAAATTTGAGATTGTCTTTATGAAATGAAACTTAATTTATTTAAAGTGATTGCATGTGTGATTCATGTCTAATGATTATAAGCCTGTGAAATAGTTCTTCAGTCATCTGAGATCCCTCACTTCTGTACCGATACCTTTCATCTGTTGTGGGATAATGAAATAATGCTTTAAACTAATATATCCACTGTAGCTGCATTTTCGACACTAAGTACATGTTACTGGAAGCTAAAATATCACAGGCCCATCTGTTCAAGGAGAAACCATGTGTATGTTCTCTTGTAGGCGTGGCATTCGTCTTGCCTTGTGTTATTTCAGGGGACTCTATAGGGCCTCTTTGCCTTGCTTGGTATGCGTGCATATGTATCCAACATAGAACTTGGAAAAGACTTTCCATCATCACTCTTAAGTAATATGTCTCAAAATAGTGACTATTCTGTGTTTGAGGATGAATACAGTGAGCTTTATGTCCATGTTAGTAATGATTTGAAAAACAATCACAAATGGTGTGTTTGATCTTAATGCAGGTTGAATTTATTAAAAGCCACTGTTTGAATGTTTTGGCAGGTTTTGATTATGCCTGAGTGGAAAGATGGTAACAAAAGTTCTTTCGGAAATGCAAAGTTTATTCATTATCTACTGTTAAGAATGGGAGGGAAAAATCCTGTGCCAAAGAGGTGGCTCTACATGTTTGTTCACGTGTAGTCACCTTTCCCATAACATACAACATAACTGATGATAATGCAAGATGTTATAATTCAAGTGGAAATTACCTGAGAGAATAATGTTAAAGAAGCAGTTATAATGAGTAACCTTTATAATCTGGAGCAGTGAAGAGCTGAGGCGAAAAAATAAATTGAAAAATATTCTGGAGAGTAACATCATGTGTCTTCTTGTTCTGCTTGGAATTAAAATTTAATAGCAACTTAAAAAAAAAATCTAGGTAATTTTAACACTTTCTTGTGACATTTCCTGTAATCTTGATTACCACGGAAATCCTACAAATGACAAATGCACCAAGTGACTAATTAGCATAAAAATCTAGATCACTTGGTGTGCAAGTGTATGGTATTTGGGGAGTGGGTTTGTATTACTTAATAGCTATATGACTAATCAGTTTTGCCAGCTATGGAAAAGTATAGGAAATAAGCAAATAAAAATCCTCGTTGTTGTTTATAATAGGGTAAAATATTAAGAAATGAGAAACCAACTGAGTAACAACAGTTCATCTTACTGTTATATCTTCTATAAGGCAGAGTAATTAACACTATTGAGCAAACCCCAAATTTATCTGAATTATGTTTTAAAGTACATTTTAAAATGTTGACAATCTTTAATACAGGTTAAGTTCTTCTGCCCAGTCTTTCATATCTATTAACATGTACTGTAAGAATTTTCTTTGGCAAAATTGCTTGTTGATTTGGATTTATCATATGTTTTGGATGATCATGTAGATACTGTAATGTATATTGCCTGTTCCATGTGAACAATAAATGTGGTGTGATATTTCTTCTTTAGTGAGAATTATATACTAGCTTTTCTTATAGTGTCCGTTCCATCTTATACTATCACAAAACTGATTTTTACTTTCTACAGATTGACCTGGCTATGCAGACAGACACCTTTTTAGATTTGATAAAATTTGACCTTGGGGATTTAGGTAACGTAAGTTACAGATACTGCCTTCAATTTTGATATAACATACTTGAAACCAATGATTTTAAAATGGTTGCTAAAATGTACAGTCATGTATCTCACATGTAGTTCAGACAAGTTTCTCAATAATCATCCTTTCCCATTTAAGGATTATGGGATTACAGAGTCTGGATGCTTGAAACAACAGATGTCAGTCAATTTATAATTTTAATGAGAAGGAGGTGTGGGAAAAATCCCAAACAAACCAGAAACAGACTTAAAACGCAAGCAAAATAAGGCAGTCAGAAATTAAGAAAAAATCAGGAAACAGTTTCTACTTTTCTTGAATTAATTTAATTCAATTAAAAAAAAAAAACCAAAAACCAATTAAATTCTTGCAGCAGCATCTCTCCAGAGATTTTGGCCTGGCTTGATGTCATTCCTCTGCAGTCCTTACTATTCACACTACCTTATTCTCCAACTCTTCCAGACAAAACTGTTTTGAATTCCTCCATGTTCAACACCCAAACTGCCCACCAAAGACTTTTGTCCTGTGATTGTAGGATAGCCTTTTGACGGACAAAACAGTGTAGTTAATCCAACTGCCTGACTCTTGCCAGGAGTTGCATGCTTTTAAACACACTACACCCCTACGTATTGTTTATGTGGGGCCTTGTGCTCATCCCTCTGTGGCAGTATGCGACACTGCTGATGGGACCTAATGTTTAACAAGCTGTTGTTCTCTGAATTCATCATTTAAGGATAGCCATAAAATAATTTACTTTCCTGTTCTTTCCCTCCCTTCGTGTCCCCTCTTCTTCCTAGTTAACGAGATGATTTAATAGTTGAGGTTCAGTTATGGGGATCATTCATCTTGCTGAAGTAAATGTTTCATCATTATTGTGTGGTTTCTGGGCAGCATGCACTGATGTATCTTGTGCTTGTAGCAGAGGCTTCATGTAATAGTATTGGTATTTACTGCTGTTCTTGGAAGCACAGCAAATACTTATATTCTAGTAATCGCCATCTTAAGTCATTGAAATGTGTTATTTTGAAAATGAAAGGATAGGGGTTACCATTTTTCATGTTTCTGTATTGTGTTCTTCTGTTCAGCTGTTCTCTCTGTTTTGTTTCATTTATCACCATGGCCTCTTACTCAGCTTGCCTTTGGGAGAAAAAGAGGAGTGATATTTTGCCAAAAAACCCAGTTGTTTACTACAGTGTGAGTAGGTTATTGCTGCAACTGACTACTGTTTTGAAAGCTACTAATTATGCAACACCTCCTGGAATAACATTATGAACAAAAAAGGCATGAGGAATGAGAACATGATAGTGTGGTTTATTGTTTTAATCTTTAAATAGACATATGAACTGGCAGTTATTTCATTACCAAAGGGAGATGGAGGAGAGAGACTTTTCCAATTCATTTTTGTGTCATAAAAAATATCAGTTTACAAACAGATACTTGTGAAGGATGAGAAGGAGCATCGTTTTACTTTGGTTACCATTTAACTGAGAAGTTGTCTCTAGTCCATGGTAGTCTCCTATTCTATCTTAATTCTTCAGAAAAGAACATTCTGGTGTTTTTTATGGGTAGGCCGCAAGCTAATTACCCTTTTCATTTTTAAAAAGGAAGTTTTCTTGGAAAGAAAACGTACTTACTGAAGACAGTATCATATCTATAACTATTTTTCATGCCTTTACCAAAGTAACTTTTAAGAAAAGCTTTAGTTAGTATTCCATTGACCTTCCCATCTTTGAGAAAAGCTGATAGAAAGACAATCTAGTGCCTTACTAATATGCTGCTTAAATTCCAGATCATTTTCAAAGTGGAGAAATGGTTGACAACAGAAGTCTGTATCGTAGGTATTTCGTCCTCAGTACAACCCTTTTCTGTCTACCAATCTGCTCCTGTTCATCTGCAGCAGTTCCTTATGCAAACATAGCCTATATACATACACACACACACACAGAGCCTACATATATATATGTGTGTGTGTATATGTATATATATAGGCTGAGCAGAAGCTTATTGTGGTGGGGACTACAGCCAGATGTCCTGAGAAAATCTATAGCAGTGGATGAAGTGGACACCACTGGGTGCAAGTAATCTATTAAAAAGGATTATTGGCACAGTGGGATCTCTGTGAAGGCACACAGATTGCTCTTTAAGAATAAATTATATACCTGAATACAGAGTTAGTTGGGAAGATGAAAAAACAGCTCATAAAGGTTACAGTAAAATAACTGTTCTATGCCCATGTGTGCATAAATAGGAGTCTTTATCTGAAAAAACCCTGCTTAACTTTAGATGTTCAAGATCTCTCGTAATGCTTGGTGTTTAGTCTGGATTAACCAAACAAGTGGAAAGGCTTTTGAATATATTTATTAAAACAACTCTAATGCACCTTTCCCCCTTCCGCCGTAACATTGCTGTGGACCATGTCCTTGTTTAGCAGCCACTGTTGTGGCTGGCCTGTCACAGTCCTTTAATAAGTAGATGAAAAAATGTTGGTCAGCTGTCTGATTTAGTAATGCTATTAGTCAGCGGCTTGTCACTTGCAAGGTTTTACTACATTAACAGCCATAGAGAAACAGGTTTCTTGTGATCGGTATAATTTTCTGTGTCTGTTTTGATTTCTTCAATGCTACTGGTAAGAGTTGATTTAAGCAGGAGGCTGGGACGTTTCTTTTGACCTTGGCTGTTATTTCAGAAGTAAATGTTTGATGAGATCAGTTTCCCTCTCATGTCTTACAGTGCTGTGTTATGGTTTATAAATGTGATATCCCTGTAAACCTTTGAGAAAAAGGACAAAAACCTCGTATTCTTAATGTAATTGCCATTACAATAATCAGTGTAATGATGATATTTCTCTGCCCTTTTTATGGTTAATAAAGAAACAGCAAGGAAATTATCAGGAGCCTGTTCATATGCACATGCAGGAAGATTTCCTATTATGTTTTCATATAAAAATTGAAGCTGGTTTTCCTTTTTTGAAGAGAGTGTGTTGAAATGACCAGAAATAATGTTTTGATTTCTTTACCCAGTATTTTTCTAAATCAACAAAGAAGGCTAAGCCTAAGAAAGATTCTAACATTTCTGTCCTAAAACTAGATTGTTTAGTATATAAGCAGTTTAAAAACAATCACAGAAACATTTCATAGGCTCTTGGGCAGGAGTTTTATAAAAATATGGTGATATTTGACAGAATGAAGCTGTCCCTAGGTCTTGGATGCTTGCATGTCAGAGGCATTAGTTTCAACACTAACTTTTTTGTTTTATTTAAGATGCTAAAAGATACACATTTCCCCAACATACAAGAAAAATACAAATTTGGACCAAGAAGGATGGTCACCTCTCAAAAACAAATATGAGATTTGCAACAAAAACCCAAATCTCTTGTTTATAATTAAAAGTTGTTCTTAAAATGCCTTCCATGAGTAATTCAAGTCTCTATTTCCAGTATTGTATTTTGGCAAAGGTCTCACATGAGTTCCAGTGGCGGGGGGGGCACATTTCCTGAGGAAGTTGAGTAGAATGTAGGAGTTAAGATCTCACCCTGAAAGGCCTGTCCCAGAACTGTGCGGATGCAGCCACCTCACCATAATGTTAGTAAATGAAACATTAAAAAATGACATGACACAGAAAAACAGAAGGAAAATTATAAGCAGCCTGTTCAGATGAAAATGTAGGAACACTTTATATTGACTCTTCGTGCAAAAATTAATGTTTGTTTCCCCCTTCTGAAAGATAACATCCTGTTTGTTTTCAACGTCTAATACCATCTTGTAATAACTTAGGCTTTATGTGGTAGGCTGAATTATGCTGCATTAAAGTCTGCATCTTTTTACACTTTTATTGAAGGTGTTCTGGATTTATATTGTAACAGAGCAGCATAACAACTTGCAGTGTTCAGCTGGGCTTTAGGTGAGTAGCAGGTTCTTTAGCAACAATCCTGGAATTTAGTTGGAGATTTTCATTGATGATTTGGCCCTACTTTGAGTCTTTTTTGGTTTGAGAAATGAGGGAACCACAGCTAATTTCATCTCTCCTCTTGTAGGAAAGCAGTGTTCTGCGTTTACTTAAAAAAACCAAACAAACAAACAAAAACCAAAACAAAAAAAAACCAAAACAACAAAAAAAAAAAAACAAACACCAAGACAGGGCAAAAACTTGACACACATAGTGATCTTGAGAGCTCAGTACCTGAAGCAAATGAGAGCTACCTAGTCTTTCTCTATGTTTTAGTTTAGCTGTATATTTTCCAGGAGGCTGTGATTTTATACTGAGAAGGATACCAGCTAACTCTTAACATGATGGAAGACATTAGGTGGTTGTCCAAAGAGGCTGTAGATTCTCCATCCTTGTTGATTCTAAAAATTTGCCTGGAGAAGTCCTTGAGAAACCTGAACTAGTTGGACTTGCTTTGAGAAGGAGGTTGGTCTAAGTTTTTCTAGGTTTCAAAGTCCTTTCAAGTATTATTTGAGTTCCTCTCCAGCAAATTGTAGAAAATGAGAAGCTTCTTACATTTGCTCTCAAACTGAGACTCATCCTAAATTGCAATGAGTAATCAACCTTCCAATCTGTTGTGTCAAACATAGTAATTGAACAAACCAGTATATTGTACTATTCATGACTGTAATTAAAGCATCATTTTTCTCTCACTCTCATTAGTACTATGTGCAGAACAGCTCATTATTAGAACTTAGTTCATAAGAACTCAGAGGCCACTGGGCAAGAGAAAGACGTGTTAAATGTTGAGAATTATGTAAAATTTTATCCTGTGTATAACTTCAGGCAAAATCTTAATAAATTATTTTTGTACTATCAAGTTGATGGCGTGACTTCTACCAGATGGGTCTTTTACATTCAGTCAATGCTTTAAACATTGCAAAGATTGTGAGATAAAGTGTGAGAGTAGTTTCAGATTAAGAAAAAGGCAAAACAGAAGTGAAAATTAGTCAGAAATCATGTTATATCCGTTACGTGAGCAGCAAAAGCTGCCATTCAAAAAGGGCTATCAACATTTAACCCTAGAATGGGTTAACTAGAAGACTATGTTGCAAAGTTTTTGAAAACTAGTCTCCTCTGAGAATGTACTGAGCAGTGGCTCTGAGTGGCTTTGTCAGTGGGACTTGTCATGTGCTGTGGCACAGTGCCAGGCGAACTCATACACTGGAGGAGATGTGCCTCTATGTACCCTTCCACTCTCATCTCCATGAATAAGTACCCCAGCCCTGCATTTATTTTTATTTTGGGACCTCAGCCTCTTTTCTCTCTTTCCCTTTCTAACTTCCTATCTTATATACTTATAGCATACCACCCAAACCTGAACTCTTCACCCCAAATTCTGTAGCAACCCAGCTTGTCTTGTCATGGCTCCTGCATCTCCATGCGGAAGTGGTAGTTCTCCAGCACTCCTCAGGCTGTGTTCCTTCAGCAGATGTTCTGAGATGAGCAGGCTTGGATACTTCCTGGTGATAACTGCCTCTGGAGGTGTGTTAGCTGAGTTGCCAAAGAAGTTAAACCACTGCTTTTAATGTCATTACTATGCAGGTATGAGTGAGTCAGGAAGAAGGAACTACTTTTTATTTATATATGGATATAATCAGTTTATAACAAAGCCCTGTTTCTCTTTTTCCCACTCCTGTATTCTTCAAGGATTGGTGGAGATTGTTGTTACAGAACAAACCCAGATGGTACTTTATATAATTACTGCTTCTTCCTGGTTTAAATGCCCAGAGTGTAAGAGCAAGGAGACAGGGCATGTACGTAACAAAATATAAATTTTTGTAAGGGATTTTTGTTTCTAGTTTATCTGGACAAGATTTGATAGTGTGATCTAGGAAAATCCTTAATTACCTACAAAAACAAAATACTCTGGGAAATTTGAGGATGGTGCTATTTATTTGTCTAAATGTGTATAACTATCTTGTTATCAGTTCCTACATTAATTCCTCATTTTAGTTTAACCTATCCAACTACAAACACTTTATTTTTGAAACATGAAGTACTTGGCATAAAGGCACTGAATTGCCTTTGTGTTTTCTACCATTCTACCATTAGGCACTCGATTCTTCTGGTAAATAAGATACGGGCAACTTCTGGAGTAATTGTTAAGTATAATTAAAAAAAAAAAATCAAAGTAGGTAGTGTGAAACTATAAAATACAAAATAATGTGATGAGCACCATTTACTGGTTCTTCATTCCAGTGTATGTTGTGCAGGTATTTTGCTTCACTATGACCTGGAGTGGAGCAAGGTCTCACTTGGTTATGTGATTCAGAAAGAATTTGGGAATCTCTCTGAAGTATTTAATTAGGATTGAGTTAATAGATCAAATGATTAAATTCCCTAACAAGCATAAAGAGGAAACCTTAGGTAGTAGAACTTAGAAAGGCTATAAAAAGGCTTAACTCGGCAAGTGGCTGTACTTAACAAATACTGTTTTTTAGCAGTGAATTGCATTTCCCATGTCAGATGTGTATGGTCAGTCAAATAATGATGTTTTATGTATAGTCATATAATCGATTACTAAATTTTTAAAGTTAACCAAATACAGAAGGTTATCATAAATATTGAAAGGTAAAACCATTCCCTCTACCTTGCAGAACCTGCTACAATGTGTTTAGTGTGACTCAGTAATGCCCGTTCTTGCTGAACAAGCATCTTATCAGAGTTAAGCGCTTGTTCTTGATGAAAATGCTATGAGGAGGTAATTTGACATGATTGTTCCATTGCAGGACAAGAATAACTGGACAACTGGGGTTATTTTAGAATTGTGCTAGGCATAAGTACTGTGTGAGGCTAGAAAATAATTAGGTCCAAAAATCATTAAACAGGGCAGAACTGACTACTTCAGACTGCTCTGTTTTATTGATTGAAATCTTCTAAAACTACTGCTTCCCTTGTAGTGTCAGAATGGTCTTCATTTTACTTTATGAGTGTTGTTGAAATGAAGCAATAGCTTTGAAGTTTGTAGTAGAGTTATCATCTGTTGGCTCTACTCATGAATTCCTTCCTCACCTCCTGCAGTATTCTGTGGTAATAATCATAAAAGGAAATGTAACATTAATTTAAGAACTGGTATATACTGGCAGAGCATTAATGGGAATTGCAGTTTTGTCTGAAGAAACGTTACTTACAGTTAGCATTACTAGATCAATTACTTTTAGGAACACACCAAATATTCAACATATTTGTAATCTTAGTGTTTACTTGTATGTAATATCTTCAGAGTAAGTTTCATCAAGCCTATGGAATTTACTCTTTACCTTACCGTTAACTGAAGTAACTGGGTCAACTTACTGGTTTTCCTTTGTTTTCAGCAGGTAGAGACAGTGGTTACATGAATAGCTATTCATCCAAAGGTGATATAAATATTCTCCCGGCTAATTGTAGAGAGCTGATCTCTTCTGTTCTTTGCTCAAGTGCCTGACACAGCGTAGGCAAAATCTTTAGGAAATTTAGCTAGAAATATATGTGTGTTGTGCAAGTGAGAACTACAGGTGTGAAGCCTTTTTTTTTTTTTTTAGATAAGACCAAATTCCTTCACAAAATTCTTGCCAAAAAATTCTTGAAGCACGACCAACTTCCATAAGAACAAAAATACATATTCCTGTTTACAAAAGCCATATCCTGTCAAAGATCAAATCGCTGAAGCATAATGAGACTAGGGGACTCTTTCTTTCAATGAAAGACTCAAGGAAAGAGTAACTTATTTATTTTAACATGAGGATAACAATTACATCCTCTGTTTTCTTTCTTTCCTTCTGTCTCTCTCTTCAAGCACCGTAGTGGGAAATGGCTTTGTCAATGCTTTTCCTAAAGGGGCAGGCCAAAAGAGAACTCCTGACTTGAATATCTTTTAATGGAATATGAGAAAAATCCTTAGTAGTTAGGTAATAATATAAGAGCTCTTGATAATATGCGGTATTTATCCGTAACTATCTGTGTGCACAGCATCATATGCACCTTTTGCTTAGTATACTCTTTAATAAAGTTGTTTGTCACTTGGAGGTGGAGCAAGCTCTGTAATCAAAGATCAGGCAGACAGAGAAGGCATTAGCAGTCATGCTCAGAATAATTTTTCTTCTACAGTTCAGTAAGCTGCTTACTGAACTATTCAGCAGTAGAAAAGAAAGCTGTGGAACCTACATTACAGGGCAGAAACTAACTAGTAATTACATGAGATTGTAAAGATTACTGAGTTAAAACTCTTGTGTTCAGTGCAGGGTATAGCTGGGAAAGACAAAACCATGTTTGTGTCTTAGAAAATAAAATGCCTCTGACCATCCAGCATTTTGTCTGATTTTTTTTTCTTAAATATTTTGTAATGTGCCATGTAAGACTTCAGTACTCTGCACCAGTGTAGTGGAATGATCAAAGAATGAAAAGATGTTTTTGAATTGGCTTAAACCAAATTTCTGCTTAAAAAAGTTTTGTGATGAAAGTGTATTACTTTGTGTTGTTCACTGCTGCGCTGTTGATCTTGATTTATTTTTTTTTTTTAAGATATTTCTCTAGTGGTTTTTGTATTCTACTCCATAATTTAAAATCTTACTGATTTTTTTTATTATTTCTCTAAAAAAATAATTTTTTTCAAAATCACGTGTCCTTACCCAAATATGCCTTGCTGCAGTTCTGGATGTGGGAGGTATGTGACAGCATGAAATCCTGCCTGTTTTTTGGGGGTGTTTTGTTTTTTTTTTTTTATTTATGCTGCATGTCAGAATGCTGACATCTTGGAGGAAATAGCAGCATTTAGAATACCATCTTGGTACCAGTCATCAGCAGCTCCTGGGGAGTTCCTTCAAGCATTGTATTAGAGGTTTGTCCAGAGGAAGAAGACATTGCTGAGCAGCTGATCCTAGTTTCTGCCCGGCTCAGAATGGTATCTGTATTACCCCCCTGCCCCCAATACGAAAGGTTGCTTCCTTGTGTCATAATTGCAGATACGACTAGTAAAAGTGACCTCTCCCGCTTGCTTTTTTTAGCTGTACCTAACATGTGCTGTTCAGGGAGAGATGTACAAAAAGTGGAACTTTATTTACTATCAGTATAACTCTTTAAAAATTGTTCTTTTGGAGAACTTCAGCAGCTATGCTGATAAACCCTGTATTTGGAACAGTAGGATACTATTTTTGTAGTGCAGTTTTTAATATAGTCTTTCTTGTTGAGCATAGTGAATTAAAAGGTGTAAAAGAATGCAGATTGTCTGAGTCTTTGCAGAGTAAGTGGAAGAAAACCAGTAGAGCTGTATCTGGAATTAAAGAGTTTTCTCTTTCTGTACCTCCTTTTTTAAAAACAAACANGTATTTGATAGCTTTTATAAAATAAAGAGTTGTGACATGGATTCAGTCAGTGCGAGTAAAAGTTTACTACCCCTAGTTTTGATAGTACAGAGTATTATCTAAAGTCATCCCTTTCATTGTTCCCTCTGTTTGCTTAAGTAGTTTGCAGTTCATTAATAATTTGCTAGAAACATTGAAAATGTGACTCAGGGAGCTAGTTGTAAATAATTTAATTTTCTTAATGTATTTATAATGTATTAGCAGTTTTAGCAAAACTTCAGTGGCTTTCTCTTTCCATTGGCAATCTGCTTTATAGGCATGATCAAGTTTTAGAGAGGAATTGGTGATCCAGCATGGGAGATAAAGGCGAGTAAATGCCAGCTGGGAGGGAATTACTCTGGCAGTGATTGCTTTTCTTGCAGGCCAGTCTCAGAGCACAGGCACAGTAGTCAGTGAACTAGTCATGGATCAAGGGTTGGGGAAGAAGATTCTACTTCCAAACCTGCTTGGAGCTTCCTTGGTTGTCAGACCTCAACTGGAAGGCTGTGTCCACCCTGCAGGTGGGGGATGAAAACAACCTTCTTGTGCAGTGAAGACCCAGACCCCAGTGGTCCTGGGTCACCACAGAGGACTCTTAGCACACCTCTAGCAGTGGCGCCCCATACGAGGCCACTCTTATGTCTGGCTGGGAAACGCATTTTGTGCACTGCCTCCTCTTGGAAAGCAAATGCAGCATTTTCTTGCTATTTTACTGTCTGGTTTTTTTTTCTTTTTTTTTTTTTCCTGGAGAGGTTCTGGAAGTGGCACGTTTTAACCCAGGTGCCATTCAGACTAGGCAGCAAAGATATAGCAAGGAAAGACTGTTAGAGCTGCGATGCCTGGATGTCAGAGACAATCCAAGTCTTCCCTTCTTTCTTGCTGTTTTACGCTTGCTAAACTACCCTTCTGCAATCTGAGCTGGAAACTCCTGCAGAGCTGCATGGGTTCATGCGCCTGACCAGAGCTCTGCAATCCGTCACAAGGTTTTGGGAGTTTACTAGTAGTTAATGTGATACTCTGCCTCAGCTCCTCTGCACTGCATTGCTGGCCCAACAGAGGGGTGACTCTTGCGTATCTGTGCATAGAATTGCCCTATTTCACATTGGAGTGCAGGTTCCTCAGGAGACTGGTCGTGGGCAATACCCTCTGTCTTTTCCTTTTTAATTACTGCATGGTAAGAATTCAGCTCCCCAGCACTTTCCTTCATTTGCACCTAAGAGTTTGTATCAGTAGTTGTCCACTAAAGGTCTGTAAATAAATTGCTAAGGCAGATGAATATGGTGAAAAGAATTTATTCTGAGTGAGTTGGTCAATGTTGGCAGGGGTGAAGAGGCGCAGGTTCCCAGCCTACTTGCACTACTTGTGCTAGGAGCATGGATGGAGTGTCAGGCAGACAGGGGGCTCTCGGTTCACATCCAGGGTCCGAGAGAATAAGCTCGTCCCAGGAATCTTGGCTATCAGGACCAGTTTTGTGACTGTCTTTATTAGATAAAGTTAGTACAGCTTGCCTTTTTTTGTCAAGGCAATCAACTGCATTTTTTGAAAAAGGTATGTGCTGCTGCGTGCTTCTGAGGTCAGCATCATCACTTTTGTCAGTGATACAAACACTAAGGGCAGCACAAAGTCTGCATCTCTTCATCTTTTTCCTGATGGGAATGCTGGGATAAATGATGTGCACGTACTACCTTAACGATAATGATTAGATAGCATATTGCTGTGTGAGTCATGTTGCTCATTGCTGTTGCCATGGCTGTTATAGCTACCTTGTGAGATGTTTATATGAATATTTTTTTATGGAATTGAAGTGATGGTGTTAACAAGTGTTTGGGATCTTTGGTTGCATTGTGAGCTGTGTTTAAAGGCAATGTTTTAAAAAATACAGTATTTGGAAATTGTTCTGGTTCATGAGAAATGTTGCTTTATGCTTAGAAAGCTGTTGCTGTTCTTATCATGAAGCAGAAACAAATCTGTTTAGCTGTAGGCACTGCCTCTACAAACTGCCATCATTTTCTTATTCAGTTGCAAGAATCTAATGTAAATCCTGGTTGTCATCCTCTTGTTGTTGTAGTTGGGGGGGAGGGGGCTGGTTTGTTTGGTTTTAATTATTACAAACTGTGAAATAGCCATTTCAATACATAACAACACCAAGAGAAATATACTTCCTCTTTTAACAGAAGCTATATTTTATTTGTCAGTAAGCTTACTTTAAACCTAGCTGTGCATATATATCTGCTGGTTCTTTATTTAAGGTTAGTATAGTTGTCTTCTTCCTGGATTATGACTTTAAAAGTAGATAAACTTCCACTTATTAATGCAGCATTTTCATCATGATGAAGGTTGTTTACCAGGCAGGCTCAGCTTTTATTTCCAGTACAAATAACATTGATCAGGCAGGGGTTTTTGGTTTTGCTAGAGTGACGAATTTAAAAGATCTCTTTAGCTCTGTTAAAAGTGATAAAATGTTTGAATCATTGAAATTGCTTTTTCTTTCCATTTCCAGTTCTTTATTTTGGTGTTAATTTTGTTAGACAAGTTAATTTGCAATAAGCATTTTTTTAATTAATGTCCCTGTGCTTTGTATTGCGTTCTCAAATCTGTTATGTGTGTTTGTATTCATTTGTCTTTCATTCAAAAATTGACAACCAGACAGAAAAATTGTAGCACTTTCAGTTTTGGTCTTAGCATGTATATGGCTATGTTCAGAAACAATAGGTAAGAAAGCGATTTTATTTATTTTTTTTTTTATTTGCAAACTAATTGCTGCTTCTCTTTGTAGAGTGCTCACTTGGCCATGATCGATACTCTTATGATGGCATATACTGTAGAGATGGTCAGCGTTGAGAAAGTGATTGCGTGCACTCAGCAGTATTCATCCTTCTTCCAAGCTACAGATCTACCTTACGACATTGAGGATGCTGTTATGTACTGGATAAACAAGGTATGAGTACTGGAAAAGCAAGCTGGGATTGTCTTTGTACTCTATGTGCTTTGATTAGAGATGAGTGGGTAGGATATGTATGTATGTAGGTATATCGAGACTGGGTCTGATACAGGCTATTCCTTAATCATCTGTGTTTGGATAATAAAAAGCAAAGTTCGTGGAAAAAAATTAAACATGTCATGCGAACCAAATAAATGGGAAGTCTAAATAAAATACTATAATATACGTTACATATGACATCGTAGCAGTCACTATCATATTGAGATCCCATGATGGGTGCTCGAGGATCTCTTTTTGGCTTTTTAAGAGTTGTCGTCTTATTGTGGGATTTATCATGATTTAAAAACAAGGTATTCTGTTTGTATTTGAACACATCTTGCGTGAAGTGATCTGCCTTTACTGCGTAATCAAATCAAGTAACAAGGATACACTCGTGATCAAATGTGGTAGAGCATAGTAAGGAGCAAGTTAGTTTGTACAATGTAAAGCTAACAACTAGTCTCTCCAGGCTGCATCTGAAGCTGACATTTGCTGATTATGCTTCAGGTCTATAGTCTGAAATATTTGTTTAATCTTTTCAGTTAGCTCGGTCGTAGGGATTTTATAGACCTTTTGAAAACTTCTAATTTCCATTACTTGTTTCTTGGAACAGACCACTGAATAAACTATTTCGTCTCTAGGTAAATGAACATTTGAAAGACATAATGGAACAGGAACAAAAACTAAAAGACCATCACGGTGGAGAATCTGCAGGAGGTCAAAAGGTAGGTGTAGGAGTTAAAATATTTTTAAAAAAGAATAAGCATTTATCTGTAAACAAAAAATACTTGCACGCAGTATGTATAGGTGAAGATTCATTTGCAGACATTGAACTTTTAACTGCTTGTTAAAGAAAGCAAACGTTTAGTATTCAGTCATTTTGTTATTAGTTTTATCATTTCCTTGAAAATATCCATTTAAATTTAACACTAACAGAGTTGCACTTTTTATTACCACTGGTCCTTTTTGACAAATAAATCTTCAATAGCAGGGAAACGTACGTTATGTTAGTCCTAAGAAACTTATTAAGATTAATGAATACTTTTGAATTAATTAAAACTGTAGTCAGATCTGATATGAAAAAGACCACCACATTTTTATTCATGATTTTTAATATTTTTTTCCTTGTGAACTGCATGTATTTCAAAACAGAAATCTGTATGTGGCATCATGGGAAGCATTGTTCTGGCTATAATCCAAAATACTGGTTGATTGCAGGTTTTATTATATATACAATAAAAACAGATTATGCTTGTTCCCTTTCCTAACAGGATTTTTTTTTCTTTTGTCTGCGGAGCACAGTTAATTAAATAGCATTATACCCATCAAAATACACAAGGATAGCATACAGTTCCACAGTATGTAAAATTGCTTGCTTCAGAATGAGATCATTTATCCTATTGTGATATAATTATTATTGGGGAGTTGGTAATCAGTTTGAACATCCTTTGGTATAATCCCTGCACTTGAATGCAGAACAGATTTCCTAGATACTGCAAGGCTGTAATCCTAGTTCCTGTCCCAGTCTGTTTTCACTTAAGCGGCTATCTCCTTTACAATGCCACTCTGAAGGAGTTGCTGTTCCCCTGGCTAGATTAAAAGTTCAGCTTCAAAAAGCATGAATGCAATGAATGTCCTTGCACTTGTGGGGGTTTTTTTATTAAATATAAGGAATGATAAAGGCTAATTAGTATGTGACTCAGCAAAAGAAAATGGTATTTTTTACAATAGTAGTGTGACCCTGATGCATATATCCTGATATGGAAAATTTAATCTGTGTTCAATAGTGATAACGGCATAGAAATCTAGAGAATAAGATGTCCTTGACAAGTTCATTTCTCAAATTTATACAAAATAAACGGGGGACAAGGAGATAACCTATGATCCTCTGTCCTCTAATGATTTTTCTTTTTTCTGAAAATAATAGTAGAAGTTTTGTGTGTGTTTTAGGTCATGTTGAAAGATGAGAATAATTTTTAAAATCCAAAGTGTATGAGAGCCTTAATATATGGTAAACAAAGATATGTCAAAGAGAATATTATTATCAGAGCAATGCCATAAAATTATCTGTGTTTGTAAAAATTCAGTAATTTTTATTTTCACTTATATTATAGTTTGCATTTTATATTAGGAATAGCAAGATAAAATTTTTAGTTTGTAATTTACCTTTAATGTCAGCATTTTGAATCAACCGTCGAAAGACTAGTACAGTCTGTAACTCTGATCCCATAAACGGGCCCAGTGGAATAAAACATTTGCATAAAAATGGTGTATGCATTTGTGGTGTTTTTCATATGAATTGTGAATCAGTAACACAATTAGAGCCCTGTTCTGTTGGCCAATGTACAAATGCATTTGCAAAATAGCAAAATCATGCTACAGTTGCCATACCACGAAAAAAATTGTAATTAAGGCCTTCTCTTCTATACACTGAATTTTACATACTATTGTCCCAGGTACATGTTTTGTTATTTGCCTCAGTGTGAGATTCAGCTACATAAATTACATTGTCAAGTAAGGTATTCCATGCTGGGGAGTTGTATTAGCATAGCGTTATTAGCTAAAATCTCATCATGGGCAAAACCTCAGGCTCTAGTTAACCCCTAAATGTCTCTTCCGACAGTAAATTTATTGCGGATTATGGTGGTTGGGTTCTTTTGGTTTGGTTTTTTTAAAAAGGCTATTAGAAAGTTAGCTGTCCTTCACATTTAAGTACATGAGAAAAATGAGGATAAGATTGCTTACCTAATGAGGCAAAATATCATCTGTATATTAAAATTTCAGTGAATACAATGATAAAATGAATAAAATTGCTTCTAGAAAATGTCTAGAATATGAAATATTCAGTCAACTATATTTTGAAGTATTTAAGGCAGTTGAATTACTGAATTTTTTATTTTGCATGCAGGAAGACAGCAACAAATTTTCAACTCATTGAGATTATTTAACTCCAGGTTTTCTTTGAGGAAAAAAAGTCAAATTCAACTGATGGCTAATTTACTATTCTGAAATCTCAGCCATTCTTTTTGTCACATGCCTCACAGTATTTCCCAAATTTCCACTTACTTTTGCTAAAGCTAATGGTGATTGCACACGTGCAAGCATCTGAGATTTAGAAACACATTAAATGCCATAACTAATACCTGTATTTCTTAACTGTGGATCATACTGAACACTAGCTTTCCAAAGAAAACTATAATGCAGATCCATTGGATAGATCAATTGCATCAAATCAAGTTGGTCAAAATTTCTAACAGGAGTTTCTGTTAAATTATGATGTAGCTCCTGTCAGGCATCTCCTAGTATTTATTCCCAGATATCCAGGTGTCTTACCCTGATTATCTGTCTCCATATTATATCAGTCCTTGTATTTCTCTTTTTATAGTGCAGAATGAGTGACATGTCCTGTTACTTTATGGCATTGACTTAACTTTGTATATCTCAGCTGTGAAATAACTGTAGCTAAATTCCTATACCAGGTTTGCATGTTGCTGAAATATGAATATAATTTTTTATCTGAATACTAGAGTGATTTTTATCTTTTTTTTGTGTGTGTCATTTCATACTATATCTGGGTTTAGTTATTAGTATCAGTAGATTTTCTTAAATTAAAAAAGGTGGGCGGGATTGAATTCTGCCTTTGTCTTAACTTACACAACATTATACATGGTTTTCCACTTTTAAGGAAAAATTAAATTGCACTTCTATATATTTATTAAGTATAGCATTTTCTATGCTCATATTACAGTTGTAGCTTAATTCTTAGTATCTAAATTCAGTTGTTTTATTTTCTGTGATATTTTTAAACTCCAAACTGCTGCTTCTATTTGTATTTTAAAACTTAGCATGAAGGGGAACTGGAACGTATCATTGTGTCTGTTTTCTGTCTTCCACCATCCTTTTCAGACTGGGGCTCTGTTTTATAATTCATTCTCCATGTTACCAACACAGTTACCAGTTCAAAAGGTGATGATTCCATTCTAAAACTTACAAAACTTTGCAGTCTCCCTCCTGCTTTAGCCATACACCTTTGGATATTTAAGTTTCAAAGTTTCTAAGGTGTGGTCAGGTTTTGAAAGTGAACTAAGTTTAAATTAAGAATGCCTCTTCTGCTGATGTAGAGAGTTGGGCAAACAAACATTGGAAGAATAGATCCTTTTAATTTTTGGCCAAGAAGCAGCAAAGTTATTTACCTAAAAGGTGAAACAAAGTTAATGAGCAGACTTTTTAATTATTTTATAATTTCCTACTGTGACAAATTCATAAATTTATCAGCTGTGAAAAATAATTTCAACATAATCCTCAAGCCTGCCAAATCAGTGCCTTACTATTTTGTTACAAATCTGCAGTGAACCTTTTTGCAATAAATAGTAAATCTCTACTTTTCTGAAAATTGTAAGCGTCATATACACAGATTAATAAATAATACAACTGATAAGATATACCTATTTTCTGCTTCTGGATAAAAACAGATTATAAGATTGCTTTTGTTTTCCTTCACTTTCTTCTGCTGCTAGCTTCCTGTAGAAGATAAGAGAGGAAGGA
Organism: Stercorarius parasiticus; assembly: GCA_013396915.1. Taxonomy (NCBI): domain Eukaryota; kingdom Metazoa; phylum Chordata; class Aves; order Charadriiformes; family Stercorariidae; genus Stercorarius; species Stercorarius parasiticus. The sequence goes on along the minus strand of VWZL01003399.1, from coordinate 970,150 downwards.
GTTTGTATGATTTTTAGTTCCAGGTAGTCCTCTGTGGATCTTGATCAGCCGGTGATTTGTGGTAACCTCGTCTTTTTCTGGTAGAGTCTCTACATCTTCTTTCAGAATTAGGATTTCAAGTTTTGTAGTGAATAGCTTTGGTTTTCAGGCTTCCATTGAATAATATGTAGTGAATGTACAGTTGCACTGGTTAAACTACTGATTTTCAATTTAGTCGAAGCTTTCTCAAAAACCTGTTATTTTTCCATCTGCTTTTGTGATTTAGACTGAATCAGTCTTAACAGATTTACGCCAAATCAATGCAAATCCTGTGAGAGAAACAAATGTAAGAGTACTCATCCAAAGACCTGAATTCTTTAAATGTTTGGGTTTTTAAAATTAAACAGTGCAACTTTTTGTGTGGAGGTAAAACACTAACACCATAGTTCCACTTTCAATTCAATGTGTCATAAATTCCCACTGCTAGCAAAAGCTAACCTGTCAAGAAGAAAAATTTGCAGCAGGATCGGCTTCTTGATCCAATTAATGCAATTAACGCACAGCTGCATGAACACAAATGACGGTGCAAGGAAGACAGCAGAAACAAGTATTTAATGAAGGGCATGACTGTCATTTTTTGGCATCATAGGATGAATTTATATCGAGTTAAATTTATCACAGTCATGTTTAAAACTTTTTGTTGGGGGGGTTAAATCTTTACAATCTTCTTGCAAAACTGTAAGGCTTCAACCTGAGGGACTGTTTTGTTCTTTGGTGGTTTTTGTTTTGTTTTGTTATTATTTGGTTTTATGTTTTTTAAATATTGGGAGAAGTCAGTTAGGATTCTCTGCTCAGTTTGTTTTATAGTGACTGATTTTTTTTTTTAATAAGTTACAGGGGAAAAAAAGTTTATTTCTGTTGATATAAAGCACCAATTCAACAGACATTGAATTCCCATTATGTTGTCCAAGAGATTTCAGCTTTTCTTTGTCTCTTTTCTTTAAGTGGCTTTACAAAGTGTATATTTATAAATCTTATAGTCTGTTTGAATTCAAACTTGATTATTTTCAGTCTCTTAAAGCATATTCAGAGTAATCTCAACCGCAGTTTCAGCCAAGTGGGCAAATAAAAATATATATTGGATTGCTAGTTTTGAGTTTAGTTTGTGCTGTAACAGAGAGCTAGCCTTTGGAATTGAAACAAATGTGTGCTTTTTTCCAAAGAGTAATTCTTCAGCCTATCATTAAATAGTTATTGATGGACCTTTGAGTCCAAGTCTGAAATACGCTTCACCTTGATAAAACAAATATGTTCCTATTAGTGTTAAGTAGAACACTAGTCAGCCCAGGTCTGATCTCAGTCCATTTACCTAAAACCTTGGTCTGTAATATGGTTTAGAATTTCCGATTGCAGTTGAAAATTAAGATAATTTGTTTTTGAATTCACGCGCTTTTCCATACGTTGACTGTATTTCAGTGTGGTGAAGAGAAACTGAACGCTTTGGAAAGTGCTTTAGCTGGGTGTGACTGAAATGTCTAGAGCCACACACGAACATACATCTTGTAGTTCACGTCTTATAAGTGGCTTTGTGATTCTCCACTGTAACAATTCAGTTAAATGGAGGAGAAGAATGTTGAGAATAGTCATGGTACTAATGCACACCCTTTTGTGTACAACAGCTTTTTTACATAAAAGCTTTGTTTCATTACTGCAGTTATTTTAAGGGTTTTATAGCAGTGCAGTATTTTAATAATAATTCTTTCCTGCACTTTGGTAACTGGTTTGATTTTTTTTTTTTAATTTCTACAATGAAATCAATAGTGGTGAAGTCTTCTGTGTGTATTTATGATACTGTTACGTGATTATTTTTTTTTCCTTAATAGTAGAAGTATTATGCCAGACTAATGTGCAGAGTTACAGAAAAATTAATTGACTTCAGTGTGCTTAGGATTAAGCTTGTAGGTCAAATTTTATGTTTGTAAAACTTTCTTTATAATTTGGTGGTGTGTTTTTTTTATCACGTATGAGTTTAGAATTGTATCAGCTCTGATCATTTCTCTGCCAGTAGTCAAAACTGCATCTACATTTCGGGTCATCGCACATCATGCAGCTGATGCTAATGTGATTTGTCATTGCAAAAATATAACTGCCTGCACCTCTTGTTGTTCTGAAAACTGTCATATGATTGTTTAAAAATACTGTTAAATGTTATAAACATAACTGTTTGTCTTGAAGTAACTAATGCAAACTTCACTGCAATTGATTGTACTGTACTACAGTGTGTTTATACCTTTTTTTCATTGCTTTAGCTTCCCAGCTTCCCCATGTGTGCTGCTGGAGTTCATTTTGATACTTGTGATATCACGACTTCAAGTCTCAAATGAATTCTTCAGTCGGATTGCAGATGTAGGGTACAATTAGATGTGTGAAAGCATTAAATAAAACTGCATTGATCTGACAATCGTACCTGTTCTTGTGGGAAAATTACAATGTTGATCTACAAAGACTGCAGACATATTTCTCCAGTGTTATTTCTGCTAATTAGCTCAATACGCAGAGGTTACAGTGCACTAATGCTTACCATTAAATTACAATTCACTGTTATACAAAACTGAGAATGTTTAAGTAATTTATGAAATCTGATAAATTGTTCCTTTTTTTTCTTTGCTTTTTGCTTTTATTCTTTTTTCCTACTGCTTCCTCTGAAGTCTCCTACCAAATGGTTTTGGAAACTGGTTCCTGTAAGTTTGCACAACTGCTTCACTTTGATGAACTAGCTTATTTTGGGAATGGCTTTGTCCATGTCATGCTGGTCTAATCATTCATTTCATTTATCTCTACAAGATAATTTTATAAGAGATTACTCTGCAAAGGTGTGCACAATACAGAACCTTGTTTTGCAAGGTAATCTGTGCAAAATAAGTGTAAGATATGATGCTGGATTAGGAATTGCTTTTCAAGAATTCAAGCTCTCTATAGGTTTGAATAAGGCAGTGCTACCTGTTACTAACTAATGTCAAATGATCAGGTTTTTTGCAAACTATTTTTTCGTAGGCTTCCAGTAAACATATGTTATTTCAAGTTGACTCTCTTTTTAAAAGAGACTTGCAGAAACAGTTTTTAATTGTTGATGCTACATGGAATCTGAAATTCTCTGATTTAACAATATGCAATCATTTGTCGAGAATTCCCTAATTTTTCAGCTGATTTGAGACTGCTGTTAATTTCTCCCCATACAAAGTAATCCAAAGCAGTCTACCTTTAGTGAGACTATAATTTCACTAAAAGCAATAAAAAGTAACTGTTCAGGTCTGCAATAAAGTTTGTTTTATCTGTGCTGTGTCACCTTGGGATTGTCATTAACTTTCCTCTAGTAATTCACTCCTGAAATGCATTCAGATTGTTTATTCTACAACAGGTTTGGCTGGGAACAAAATAGTCAGCTGGTTAGGTATATGCAGAACTGCATACTTCTGGTCTGAATTCCAAAGAACTAATTGTGGTCTATCTTTGATTTAAGGATTACCAAATAACTGATCTAGCAGTCCCTCGGATATTTGTTGTCATAACTAGTAAAGAGAATTTTTTTTGCATGTCATAACATGCAAAGAGAATTAAAAATAACAAGGCAGTTGCATGTAAGCAACAACAGAAATTATTTGGTGTCTGGAAAACCAGTTTAAAAGTACTGTCTTCAGCAGACTAATCAATATTTAAATTCATAACAGTTTATGCTAGATGGGCAATTTTTCTGTAATGCTATTTATTACAGTTGTGACACGCACAAATACACTGCTCTTAACAGTATAGTCCTTTAATTTTGTTGTGAAATTAAGATAGCATAATTCAATGGAGGGAATAATGCAAAAAAAAAAAGACTGTAAAAAAAAAAGACTGTGATTAGAAATTTAAGTGCACTTTAATTTTTCTTGTCTCCTTTCTACAAAATAAGGTGGCTACTTCAAACCAGATTCAGAAGATGATTTTGTTCTAAGATGTTAGTTTACTAATGATTCTCTTCCATTGCATAGAAATTATATTCCAATATAAAATATTCAGTCTGTTGTAAGGCTAACTCCAGTTTGTCTGACAGTTGTCCATAAACAACTTGACCTAGTGGTATTTATGTTACTTTGAGCTTATTAGTTTAGTAGAGATACAGTTGAAACCCAAGTGCTACTGATAATACAGAAGGAAGGCAGTGGCTCAACCTGCTCTAACAGTTCAAACCAGTCTTCACATCTCCTTCTTACATAGAGCAAGCGTTTCACAGTGAGATAGATATTCCTGCGCATACAGGCAGCTGAAAACTTACTCTGAGAAGTCAATTCGTAACATGTTATCTACTATATGGTAAATGCGTAAGAGCATTCATTATTAGTGATTAACTCAGAATACAGATGAGCACTGAAGACAGAGTAGCTGGTGTGCTGTTGGTTCGTGTTTAGCTGACCGTGTTTATATGAGAGCACCTTGACTATACCTAGACTTGTTTAAGTGGAATAAGCTCAAAGATGCTAAATCAGGCTGGTTTAGGATCTCAGAAACAAGATGCCTGTATTAGCATTTATGTTTAAATTAGCACTAGAGCTTTATAATAAATGTAGGGGGTCATCTTTTGTATTATTGCATCCATATTTATTACCAAACACTGCAACTGATGAGAAAAGTTTCTTCAAATGGAAGTTTATTAAAAATGCCATGCAATTACCAGTGTCTTTTTATTTTTCAATATAATTTCTTTTATCTTTTCAACCAAATTGAAACATGATGCCTTTTATACCCTAATGAATCTAGCATATCAGGTTATATAAGTTTATTTTTCCTGAAGTAACGTGCCTGGCATACTCTCCACAATGAATTAAGTCCTCTTTCTAGGTCTCTTTTAATGATATGACACAGTTTCCAGCATCTGTGGGCACACTGTTCATAAAGCCAGTGAAGGCATCGTTAAAATGACAGTACACTTTTTCACAGGATTTACTATGCAAGACCAATCTATTATCAATTTCAAATATTTTTGATGACTTCATTAAAAAGATGGTATTTAAAAGAACATAGGTTACATAGGGCTTGTTGGACCATGGTGTCAGAGTCCTTCTGTAACCTGTATCTTTATTTCATAATTAAATTACGATATTTCATAGACTTAATTTCATTCATTTTGAGGGGGAGGTACATGGACATATTAACCTGGTATTTGAAACTTACGGATTTTTATCGGAATGGGGCGTTGGATTGCCATAGAGTGAAAAAAATGAACTTTCACTGCAAGCATAATTGGCCTATTTCATTAAAAATAGTAGGAAGCATTACTAACATGGGGAAAGAACATTAATAATGCATGAAACTCTAACATGATTTTGTTTGGTGTTAGTGAATATTTCCCATAGCATGCAAAAATGGCATTTTCATTTTTATACAACATACTTGACACACAAATACCAGTACATTTCAAGTATGAAATAAAGACTAACTCTTAGGGGTTTTTTAAATATTAATTGGTTAAAGTATAAGTTCTCTGGGCCAAATACAAGCCCTTTATTTTTCTAGAACTGATGTGACTGCTGTTGCCCGATTAGACTTGTACTTCTTGGGCCAGTTAGAGGATGCTGGCATTCACTAAAGATAATCCCATGTGATCCTTGACAGAAATCCGATGACAGTAAGTATAGCCGTCAGGGTTAGGCTGTGCTTCCACAAACTTTTTTGCCAGCAAAGCTATCTTAAACAATTCCCACCCCACCCAGAAAACCTCCAGCCCTGCCCAGTCATTCACTGCAGAAAGAAAGGAGGAGAGAGATGTTGTAGCAGGATCAATGGTCTTGCCACCCAGCTCCATCAGCAATTGCTCCAGCACAGCCAGAAAGTGGAGAGTAAGAAATAGGAACACTCAGCTTCAGCTTTGCTGGGAAGAGCAACAGCCGCAAAGACTTCTGAGTCCTGCCAGGGAGGCTTCCAGTTTAGTGTGTATAGATGAATAAAAATAGCGTAAAATTTAAAATTAGCTCAGAAGCACTCTTGGCATCATAAGTAGTTCTATAGCACAAATAGAAAAGTAATCCTTCAATACAGTTTTATTGAAGTCTTAGTAAATAATATTAACAAATTAAAATCTTTATCACTTTCTTCCACCTCCATTTGTTTCCCCAGGAAGAAGTGAAAAGAAACTAAGAATGATGAATATAATGAAAAATATATTCGCTGCAGATAGAGGCTATCTTGGTATTCTGAACTAATGAACTCTTTATACTTTGAGTTGTTTTTCAAACTGTTTCCTTTTATAACTGGGCCACTGCATGGTCATAACACTTGACCGTTAATGTTTCTCTATGTTTACGACGACTTACAATGATACATGCTAGTAATAAAAAGGGAGCTGATCAAATGCAGATTTCCTTGTTTCTGAATTTGTCATTAAGGCAGTTTATATGAATGAGATTTTGGGCAAGATTCTTAGGTGCATTAACTTCACAGAGTCATTTGACATGCCAGTAAACTGAAGTTATACCAGCTGAGGATTTGTCTCATTGTGTTTACACACAAATCATTTCTGATTATATAACAATGAGTATTGAATGTTAAGAAGGTGTATGATGTTATTTAATTCGGCGTGCTATACAGAGATCATCAAAACTTGGTAGTTTTGAAGGAAAGGCTCAATATTGCCCTTGTAGGTTCCTTTTCTCTTAGATACTATTTATGCCATTCAAAATGGGGAGTAACATGAATAGTTTTAAGAAATTTAACACAGAATATTCAGCTATTTATTGAACACTGCTTTTTTACTAACAGAGTGTAAAAGCTGCAGTATGAATCTGTTCCTTCATATGTTTCAGAGCCTTCGTCTCTCTAAATTTCTTCATCCTGTATTGTAGGCTCGTTACAGGAAGGAGCAAACATTGCTTAAGCAGCTGCCCTGCATTCCATTGGTGGAGAATCTGCTGAAAGATGGTACAGATGGTTGTGCTCTAGCAGCCCTGATCCACTTCTACTGTCCAGATATCGTTAAACTGGAGGGTATGTCTAACGTGTCTCTTGGCTTGTAAACTTATGTCTGTAAAAGTTGAAATGTCTGTGTTGGATGACTACGTGAAGGAAAGTGCTTAAATATTATATAAACCAGGCATAATTTGAGTGTGGTGGGTTTAATGCTAACTTTGTTTAATACTAACATTTAAATAAAAATATAAACATACTAAGATATATTATTACAGATCTGATTGTGGCAACACATTTGCCTTTGTGCTATGAAACTTGAAACCACCTGGAAAAGTCTTATTCTTGAAGCTGCAGAAGTGCTTGCTTGTGGATCTGAGTGGTTATAGACACAAAACATGGAAGAAGTTAGAGTTAGTCAAGCTCTGCATACCTGCACTGCATGGCAACTAGGTGCTCTGCATTCTGGGCTTTTAGTTCACCTGATAGTTACCTATATAATTTATAGAGTAAACAAAAATATATAGTGTAGAGTGCATTGGTGTCATGCTGTTCTATAATAGCAATTGTCTGTGACGATGAGCAGCTTCATTTGTTCTTTTGCTTAGTGGCCTGGTTAAAGTCATATCTTCCTCTTGGCAATGAAGAGGCTCATGTAGTTTCAAAATGTCTTGGCAGCTAACACCCATCATTTTCTGCCTGTGTTCTGTCCGTGATACCTTTGATGTCGTGGGAACACTTACACAGAAGCATCCTGAGAAATCTAGGAAAACGAGTAAGGGTATAAAACTTGCTAAGGACTGAAATCTGGAATTCATTTGCACAACCACTTTACAGGAAGCTTCCAGGACAGTAGGCGTTGGAGATGAAAGACACTAAAATGCATGCATTCACCATTCTTCTGCAGCTTGTGAATTTTGAAAAATACAACTTTCAATTTACATAAATGTTGTAGCCAAATATATACTATTTTATGCGATTAGGGAAGAATTAAAACTTGGGTAGAGTTGAATGGGGGTAACACCTGGTTCCTTCTTACAGTTTTAGCATGGCTGAAAATATGGACAGTCCAAAAGATCTTGTATGCCTTGTGTGACCACATACGTATTTACCAGCAGATTCCTCCAGCATCTGACTTTGAACAAGACAAGGCATATGTCATCTTTGGAACTTTAGCTTTAATGGTCTTATTAGGTGTCCTGACATCATCTTCCCTAAAGATAAATAAATGTGTGTGTCATTGTCTCAGAAGTAAATTCAAAGGTACTCTGAAGTGACTAGAAGTGCTTTAAAAGACTTTGCCCATCTTCCCTGTATTTAAATATAATTTTTGATGCATGTTAAATTTCACTGAGATTGAGTTCTGTATTGGAACTGAGGAAGGCAGGTAACAAAAAATCATATGCAAAAATGCTTCAAAATGCATTAACAAAAAAGAGAAAAAAAAATTAATCTAGAGTTCTCTGTAGTCTGAAATAGATTGTTTCTTCTCATTAAGACTTCATTTAACTTTCAAATCTAGGTTTCCTTCAAGGAATACAGGACTAGAAAGTGCTCCCTATGTCAGTGAGTCAAGAAATTGGCTATTGTATGAAATTACATAATCCCTTTCATGAATTTATCATGATCTATTTTAAAACTGTCTAGCTCTTTAAAATCTATATTCTTCTTATGCATTGTTGCAGTGCTCCATTTTTCACATGGTTTTAAATCTTGTTCTTGTTTTCTACCTAAATGTGCTTGTAGTCTGTCTTACATGCCTTTGTTGTTTTTCCAGCAGTGCCCTTTGGCTTGAATAGCTTCTCCTAATCTCAGGTCTACCTTTTTGATATATTTTCTTTTTCTTGTTTTGCCCAGCTACTGAACTAAGCCTTTTCAGTCTCCCTGTCTGAAATGGATTTCCATCCTCATTCTTATCCTCGATAGCCTTCCTCTGCAGCTAGTCCAGTTTTGGTTCATCTTTCTTGAATATGGATGGTTGTAATTGTACACAGAAGTCCAGACAGGCATCTCATTACCTCTTTGTACAGTGCTTCCGTGTCACTACTGGAACTAAATTTTCCGATACATTTTAGCATTATGGTTGCTTTTTTTCATAGCTGCATGATGCCGAAAGGTCATAAACATCTTTACGTTGGCCAATACGTGATATCTTCCTACTCTATATCACTTTCAATCAGTGAATCGCGTTAGAATTTTATTAGATCTAAATGCATGACTTCGCATTTTGCACTACTAAATTTAATCCCATTTTGTGCAGTTCAGTCAAACATTTTTTTCCATTGATCATCATCTATGGGGTTGGGATTACGGAATATGTCTGATTCCCTCAGGAATCAGCATCAAAGTAGATTCCTTATCTGAAGAAGCCTTTTATCCTAAACAATTTAAAACTGTTGTGTGGAGCTCTGTCATATGTTCTTGCTTTAGGAAGAAAATCTGATGCATGCTCTGAAGTAAATTTAATTCTCTTTTATTCAGTCCTCCTTTTTACAAGGACTGTTTTTTTTCTAGGAAGTTATTATTGCTACTTAATTTTCCAAGAAGCAGACATAAGAAGAGAACAGGAGGTTAGCTGAGCATGAATAGTATTCAGAGAACACTCTATAACTACACTAGTCTGTTCACTGCTACCACTTCTTTGTCTTTAAATAGCCATTTCAAACAGAGAGTGATAATTCTTGTATCAGAGGCTTCAGATCTTTGTAAAATCTTGTATCAAACATCTAAATCCACAAAAACAAATACATAAGATTAAACTGGTGCTGGTTTGGGGGGAAGATTCAGAGTTAATAGCATTAAAATGTACTCCCGGGTCCCTATACAAAGACAAGGAACTAGTATGTATGGAGAACTTTATGAAAAAGCATACATTTCCTACTGCCATTGCTGTATAGAAAATCTAATTGAAAAAAATTTATATTAGCAATTAAATATAGTTTTTCACTATATGGAAATAGCAGGAGTTAGAGCATAACTTCCATTTTCACGTAGGACAAAGCGGAAAAAAAACAACTTCTCAATAGTGAAAAAACACAATTCTGGTTTAGAAAAATGTCTAAAGATATAAAACTGCAGAGATAAAATGTAGGGTTGTCATTTCTTAATTTTCTGAAATAGAAAAAAGCCTCCTGGAAAAAAAAACACCCAACCAGAAAATCAAGTCTGAATTTATCTAGAAAATGCTCCAAAATGCAGCAAAGCAAAAAGCACTTTTTTACAAATCTGTAACTATATCTAATCTTTACTTCTGTTCTTCCTTTTTAGATATTTGTTTGAAGGAGACAATGTCTTTGGCTGACAGTCTGTATAATCTACAATTGATTCAAGAATTTTGTCAGGAATACCTTAACCAGTGTTGCCATTTCAGTCTTGAGGATATGCTCTATGCAGCTTCTTCAATAAAGGTAAAAAACAAACAAACGAAACCATAAGAAGGCAAGCAGCATCCACAGGACTGTTTTGCTAATGATATATTCAGTATTTTTTGGACTGCTGCTATATGGCTGTATGAACAAGCATGTTGCATCTCTTGTGGTATGGCATGCAACACACAAATTTCAGCAGCAAGTAAAACCAGCTTCTTCTGGCAGTTAAGTTGTTCTAGTAATTTCAAAGTATTTTAAAAAAAGCACTTGTGAAAGTATCTATAAAAACTTTGATTTTTGTGCAAAACTATTTCACACTTTATCTTCTTTCTTATTGTTAGTTAAAGCATGTAATCTGTGCTATTTCTGTTAAAATGTAATAATGCATTAGTTTTTATTAAGACTTTCATGAAAGGACAAAATATTGAAGAGCTGTTTATGGAATTACTACTCACCCTTCTGTGTACACAATATTTTTATCGTTTTAACCTTAAAGGTTTTTCACTTTTGTAAAAGTGTGAACTTCTGAGTTAATTTTATTGAAAAATCTAATGGTTTTATTCCTGGAACACAAGCAGGAACACAATCCCAACAGATACAGTTGTTTCAATAAGCAGTTAAGTGTTTTCAGTCATTCTAAGATTCTGCTCTTTTAGAAGGGCGGGGAAAAAAAAGTTTTGCTTGTTCTATCATTTTTTTTAAGCCTGCGTGGAAAGAATAGGAGTAATCAAATTATTTCTTGCCTGACTCTAGCTTTAATTTTTCATTCTTGTGTTTCTCTTAGACTTTCTTCTACATAAAACTTCGTTTGCTCAAGATTCTTGTTGGCCTGCCTTTAGGGAATATTATTTTTATGGAGTCAGCATATCCATTGCAGATGGGGATGTAATTGGTTTCTAAATATCTGGGTCATTTCGCTGCTTTTATGATCTTTACAGCAGTCTCACAAGCTGAGTCACAGAGGCCAGAGCCTGAATACAGCTTTGTTGTCTCCTGTAGGGTTGAACACAATCCTTTTCAAATAAATAACAAGCTGCCAAGGTGAGTAAGGGCAGTAGGACCAAGCCCCGTAAGTCTAGACTACTTAGCTGTTGCTGTTTTATTTTGTGTATGCAAAGTTGCGTAGTGACTGCTTTCAATCAGCTTTTGGTGTTTTTATATTTCAAATGCAGTGATCTACCTACCTACTTATAAAAACACTGCTGCATTGCAGTCTCCCTTGCCTGTAGTTTCCCAACATATGGTCCAACAACCATGTTCAGTGATCTTGAGTAGGACTCCTTCGGTGCATTTTGATTGTTTCTGTTTACAAATCCGTGGAATAAATGGAATTCATTATTCTTCAGTTTAATTTGTGACAATAATACCATTTTTTGTAGTACTGGCTTGAATTATTTCTCAAGACAGTATGTGCTATGAAGCTTCAATTTTAAAAAAGTAACTATATTGTATTTTGTCAATATCCCAATGCATCAGACTTTACACTTCTAAAATGCTGGACTCAGTAATTTTGCTGTTTCTGAACACTGTTTTTAGAGGGGATTTAGATTTCTTTCAAAGATTCAGAGTATTTCTAGAACTGAGAAGGCCCTTTTGTGATCATGTTTTTACAAGTTGCTGTGGTGTGGATACTTATTTAGATGTAAATGCTACAAAGAAAGGCTGCCAAGTTTTTCTTCTAAAACTTGGCACAGAAACTCTGGCTAGTGCTATAAACTCTGTTTTTCCAGTGTTAAGAATTAATTTGCTTTCAAAACAAATTCACAGTTAAAGGAGCTCTTTCTTAGTTTTCCAGTGCATCTGATTAAAGGAAGTTTTAATAAATGTACATATTCTCCAAAGAATTATATTGTCACTTTGAAAAAGCTTGTATTATAAATGGTAATTTTAAATATTACACATTGAATTAAACTGGTTAGTAGAAGTCATCTTTATCTCAGTCTACAAAATTTATATTACCAAGTTTTAGGATTTATAGAAGCATGTGTCTTTGTTTCAGGTGTCTTTGTTAACAACCAGCAAAAATTCCTATTTGTTTTCAGGGTGACTCATACTGCACAGTAGGTGTCACTGTGCTTTTGGTTAAAAGACAGTTACATTCATAATGGTGACAGAAGAAATTAAAAGAACCAAACTGGTGATACATTACTGGAAAAAGCCTCAAGAAAAAAATTACAGCTGAGTTTTTGGAATGACAATGCTGTACCTTGTGTGGTCCTAGAAATTACACTAGGTATCCTGGCTTCATGCTAGTCCTTAAGAAGGAAGGAAGCAGAGCCTCTTTCTTTTAAAGTGATCAAGCACGAAGTGCATACCTTACGTTCTTTACTAGGCACACTGCACTGCCCTCTTACGTTAAATCAAGGTAGGCTGTAGATAGTACATGATACAGAAATTTAGTGCAGGACTTGACCAAGGTGATTCTCCCACTTTTGGCTTTCCCATCAAAATGCACAGGAACCAAGAGTAATTTAAAACTTCACTTAACAAGCATCCACAATATTTGATATAGGCTCTTGAATTTTGCAGCAAATGAAACCGTTGGCTTAGTTCTGTTTTAGCACACAGGAGATGTAGGCTTTGTCTGGCTTTCTAGACAGCTTTAATGTGGCATAATCAAATGAAGAAGAAAGTAAGTTTCATTGCTCCTCACTTGGCCATTTCTCCTCTTCTAAGAAAAATACGTTTGTGAAGTTCTTCATGAGATGTTTACTAAGGCAGGGCTATTGATAGTAAAGAAAAAAGTATTTGAATACATTCCATGGATGCTTGAGACACCACCAAGGGACCATACTGGTTCCTGGTTGTTTTCCTTTGAGACAGGCAAACACAAGTAGAGAGAGATTACATAAAAATAATCACAATATTTTCTGAATCCTCCCTGCATATTTAACAAGAGGAAAAATAGAAAACCTTGGATCTCTTTTTAGCTTCACAGATTGCTTTTTTGCTCTGATCCTCCCACTTCCCCTCTCCTGTAAGTAGTTTTATCCTGAGACAGGATTTTTTTTTTAAAATATCTTGTTCTTCAGCTGTATTTGGGAAATGACATAGAACTGAAATCTGGTTTTATTGTGTCTTGATACACACGTGTTCTGCCTATCCAAAGAGCAAGTCTGTAGAAACAGAAGAACTCGCATGCAGTGCCGTCACAAGAAGCACGAACCACCCTGCAGAACAGTAACGACTTCTTTATTGCTTTGACCCAACAGTTGGTTAGCACTGCAGTGTAATAGTCAGTATGTAGCATTTGTGGCTTGAATGAAGGTCTTATGGAATGTATAATTCCTGAAAGGATGTTGTAAGGGACATGTATGGTCCCTGAACAGAAGGGAAAAAAAAAGGGTAGTACATGTTCCATTTGTCATGTGAGATATATGTTGAAAGTATTTCTAAAAGAGATCTTTGGTCATATTTGGTTATATTCTTGATATTTTTAGATCATTGCTGCCAGTTCATTCTAGTAGCACCACAGGGCTCAGACCTAAGAACAAGTCATTTATGAGGTTAACTGTCAAAGAGGGTACTGACAGACAGCTTGAATCATTTGATGTTTACCATGATTTGAGAGCTCACATAGGAACTTGGCATTGAATCACTTGAAACACAGTTAATTATTGGTTTTTGTAAGTGTTCCTTTATCTGAGCCTTTAAAAATGTGCGGGATTTTTTTAAAAAAATAGTAATCCTAAACACGTGCTACTCTTTTATCTACATGTATTACTGTACGTTCCCTTTTCATTGATAGAGGAATGAGTCAGGGTGAGACACAGATCGCAACCAATGTTAGAACACCTTTTATTGATTCAACTGCTGTTATTAATAGAATGAATCGATTATTAATAAGATAACTGTTCACACAATAAATTCATTTGCGCAGACAGTTCACATGCACGCTCACTCAGCTATTTTTACTAGGTTGGAGGCCAACCCAGTGGCCTCCCAGAAGTCGGGGGTCATACTGGCTCACCACTGGCTTTTGGGAAGGTGTCCAGAAAGTCTCTCAAGGGGTCACTCGTCTCATTAGGTGTGTATATACATATAATCACGTACTTCTTTTCTGCTCCTGCCCTGGTGGGTGTGGTTAGGGTTATACAACCTGTTGTTGACACCAGCACATGCTGATGGCCTTGCACGGATCTGGCCCAGTCCCGCTGTTCTGAGCATGTGGGTTCTTGGGGATTCAACAGGGCCATGAGTCTCTGCAGCCTCTCCGTTCTTTGGAGACTTTCACGTGCTGCCCCTCAGCATGGATGCTTCCTCTTTCTGGCTGCTGTTTTCTGATAACTGTGGAGTCTGCTCACCCAAACTCATGCAGAAGGCACATTTATTCAGAATGATAGTTTCTGAATGTGAAATGAAGCAAATCTGAGAGATGATTGCTGTCTCTTGTCTGTAAAGGGTGTTCCTCTGACCTAAATGTGGGCCAGACTAAGCTGTGCAGAATGACAACTAAGCACATGGAATAGGCACCTTATTTTTGCACTTAGTTAATAACCAGAGCAGACAGAACGTGCATTTGCGCAGTGAAAGGCCCAGTAAGCCAGATGGAGAGGCTGGTTCCAGAACTGCCTTTTTTTCTTTTTTGTTCCACTGCTAAATTGAACAGGAGAATATAATATTGAAAGGATTGTTTTACACTAAAAATATTTATTGCACTTGAGCAGTTTTGAATGCTTGCACTTTCTGATGTAATGTTGGTGGTGACTTTGCAGACAACGTAAGCAGAAGCTATAATCAGCACCATGTCCCCTCTGAGGTGTGGAAAATAGGGTTCAGATACGTCACGTAGAGAAATCCGAGAAATTAAGGGCTGCAGGATGTCCACAAATGTTGTACAGCTTTCCCTCCAATCTCAGTGAAAAAAGCCACCGCCAGTCAGGCTCTAACCCAGCCTGAATTTGCAGTTGCAGTCGGTGTAAGCGTGCATATGGGCTCCTGAGGGACCTGGGGGAGCAGCTGGCTCTGTTTGGTGAGGCACTTGGGTACCGATGGTGGGTACGTATGGTGGGAGTCGGTCCATGGACTTGATTCCCAACTGGCTAGTTGAAAAGGATTCAGGATCAGGAGTGGAAAGGAAGATTCAACCAGGGAATAATTCTTTAACAATAGATTTCTCTCCTGAGAGGGACCAAATGTTCCTGACGTTATTTAAAGGGAAGCAGCATGGTTTGCTTTCACTGATGTTAATCAGACAGTTTTCCCACTTCCTTGTTCTGGTCTGAAACAAGACATACTGGAGTTTTCAACTTGAGTTGTTATGGCATTTATTAGCCTGTGGCAGGAGATATGACAAACTGGTAGTGCATGCATCATACACAAAACTAATTTGTCCTTCTCCAGAGAGTTTTAAACACTCCAATTTTCTTAACGCATTTATGTTGGCACTTTTAGAACATATAAACTGTGGGTTTGTATTTGAGGTAACTTACTTTCCTGGACTAGTGAACAGAGATTTTAATGTGCATTGTGATACAAACTTTACAGTGTATTTTCAAGCTCATTATGAGAAAATTGCTAAAAGCATGTATGGCAGCTTTTGCATTCAATTTTAGTGGATTCAAGCCTGATTACAAATTATTTGTGTACGTGACCTTGTAGTTATTATTCTATAAAAATGCATATCTAAAGCTTATAAATATTAGAAGGATATAATTTATTTTAAGTGCCAAGATTGGACATGCTATTTCTGTTAGCTAATTTGATTTAAAAATTAATTGTGATTTTAAAATTGTGGAGGGGGAATAGAGATATTAAAGAAAATAATTTATCTCTTTTTTTGTACAAAATTTTATAAAACAAGCTATTTCATTATCTCCCTTTGTTCCAGAAGCAAGTAATGACTTTAGATTTTATACTCACAATATGGGGATTTTTTTTTTCCAAAAGATAATCTTCCAAAATCTGTTAAAACAGAAGGATTTTTATTGTACAGTGCCAGAAGATACAATAGATAAAATGTAACCAGTAGTACAGCTGGCTACATACAACTAATGAACAACCTGCAAATATCAAATTGAAAAAATGAAATCAGAATGTTCAGCAAATAGAAGCATCTATGAAGCTGCAAGTCTGCCATCTGCTGTTCACTGGTTTTGAGCGAGTCTGAACTGCTCAGAGCTTAGTTATTTTTTAGTACTATTAAAATACTTCTGAAAATTTTAAAATGCTTCTGAATATTTTTGTGTATAAGTGCATGCGATGAGCTACTGGAACTTTTGTCGGCATAATCAAGGCAAAATCTGTGGAAATAATATCTACATTCTTTCTAGCCCTGGGTAGCAGGATTACTACTGACCGACAGTTATTTTTTTCCAAAAAATTAAGTTATGTATCATCAGTCTCCCCCTTTTGATCATTATTATTAATATCCCTTTCTGACTAAAAGTAACTTGTGAGAAAATGCAGTTTCCATCATGATGTTGCACCATCAAACATCTAAAGTAGCCTCAGTTCAAAGCAGGCCGTGCAGCCAACAGTTTCATTTTAACTTCAGTAAATACCACTTTGGTGATTTTGGGAAAAGAAGCTGTCTTGCAGTAGCTCAGGACTGCAAAGAAGATATTCTCAAGAGCAATATCTGAGTCCTTCATAAAATAATCACACTATTCAATGCAGCATTTACCATAAACGTGAGAAATTGGAGTACCTAAATACAGTGTTTCAGATGGGGACAAAGCTATGACTGGAACACTTCACAATTTGTAGTAAAAAAAAATCAAGTTAAAAATGTAAAAGTTTGAGGGGAGGTAAGGGGAGAGGGGAAATATTAAGAGGAAAACTGTAGAAATTGTAATATTTAGAAATTGTAGTATTAAAAATCATGTTTTATCTGAGAAGTACATCTGATATTTTTTTGCCTTATGTATATTTCTTCCTAATGAAATCAGTGTGTGATACCAAAAGGCTATGCTTAGCGTTTTCTTTGAATGGAAAAGATTTTGCTATGAACTTTTCCTCATCCAGTTCTGTTGTGCTGAATAAGCAGAAATGGGGTTTCTCCGAGTCTGTTTATGGCTTGTATGTAATAACTATGGCAACATCTGGCTGATCCCTTCACCATATCCTAAAGTATATGAGCAGCTTTCAGTCTATCCCTTTGCTGGAATAAAGGCTTCTACATCAGAAATAGTCAGGAAAAATAAATCTGAATCAAAAGTGCAAATAGATATTTAAAATTATATTTTCAAATTTACTGATACAGAATTGAGGTTATCCCATTTATTATTAAACATCTTTGTTGTAAATTTTTATTTTAAAAAGATGTTTTTACCCCTAATACCTCTGGTTTGTTTCTGAAATAGAATGACATTTTGTTTGGAATTTTTGTCGAACATTTGCTTGTAGTCCAAGATTTGAGGTACACCTTTTTAAGGCAACAAAATTAACGCAGTGATGGAATTTCACATTTGAGGAACTGAAAACATAGTGAAGCTGTCAAAAGAAGTCTTAAATGGGAGTCTTACATAGTCTGGATACATCCTCTGTGGGCATACCCCAGCTGTGCTCAAATGTACAGTTAAACATGGAATGGGAGCAATCTGAATGGGAGCAGTCTTGCCTGTTTATGTTGCTATGCAGTGGCAAGTTAATGGGTCCATCACAGAATACAAAGCAGTTTTCTCTTTGCTATTGAACCACCAAAAGCTTCATCTTTCTACTTAGATTTTCCTGCTCTGACTGGTGAATTGTCAACAGAAGACTTGCAGACTTTGCAGCCATATATGCCTGAATCAACCAGAATTTTTTTTCATTGAACAAAGCAAAAGTTAAAATAGAAGCTGTGTACCACTGGTTTTACTTTCTCAGAATTTGTCTGATTTTTGTTAAAGAACTGACAGCTAAGTCATTTGCTATACTGTTAGAACTCTGCAATTTGTTAGCTGTTATTTAATATCCCTCATTCCTCTCAATCCTTCAGAAAAGGAATAACATATATGTTGATATGTAGGTCTCTTTCCTACAGAGTTCTCTGAGGTTGTATGAGTAAACTATTTGTAAGGTTAAACTAATTTTTAAAGACTGTGTGTGTTTACTTAAGGAACCCAAATGCAATTCTTCATCTGCAGCAAGGTTTTCTTGGAAAAAAAGGAAGGCTAACAAAGGAATTGCTAACAAAGAGCTGGAAATAGAAAAATGTCCCATGCTCTGCTAATGAGAATGTTTCATGTGCATAAAGATTGCTCTATTAATATCTGTAATGGCAAAGTCTATACTGAAGATCGTCTTCAGTCACATAGATAATGTAGAAGCTGACTCCATCCTAAAATCCAAAATAACAGTGGTCCTTGATTAAACCAAAGGTCCACCTGGCACCGTATCCTCTTTCCCCCAACAGTTTGGCAATGGCAGAAGCCAAAGCAGGTAGAGAAGACCAGGGCAAGCCAAGGGTTTTCTTCTGAATAGGTTTAAGAATTCTGTCCCATACCAGGTAACATTATGTACTCGACTAACATCCTTTATTTAGCCCAATCTTTGTTTGAAAGGAAGAAAAGGGGGAAAAAAAAAAAGGGACAAAACTAGGTAATTGTTTGCTTTTTTTCTAAATCAGCTCTGATTTCCTTGTGTTACCGCAAAAATCAGCAGAGGCATTGCTTTGCTTTTGAAACTCTACTCTGAAGCAAATAATTTAATAAATTTGCACATTCCCTGAGAGACTATTTTCACTTAATTTCATTCTCAAAGAAAAATTAAAAAAGAGATAGTGTCTGATATTTTAGTGTAAAAATGCTAATTTTCTCAAGTACAGAAAGTTTTATAGGACCAAATATTAAGAAAGCTTTATTTTTTAAAAAAAGTCACATTGAAATAGATTTCTTGGTTTCAACATTTATAAGTTGCAAACACTCTTGATGATGATGTTAGTTTGTAGAAATTAAACCAATAAGTTTGTTAATTTATACTTTCCCATTTAAGCTCTGTGAAATGTTAAATGAAAATTGCATAAATTGGATAAAATAGAGTGGATATTTGAAATTAATCAGTGTTAATGACATGAAAAAGGTGACTAAGGACACTTGCTTTTGTAAGTATTGCCAGCTAGACATTATTGGGTTTTATTGCAGAAAGACTTTTTTTTAAACAAACTGTTCTAAAAAGTTGTTTAATTATGGTTTCTCAATTTAGTGCGTAAGTAGAGTTGTTTACCTTTTCGAGCTTCATAAGACTGGTGACACAGGTCTGTGCACCCACTTGAGCCAGCTCAGGCCTGGATGCTCGCTGATCTCATTCAGTTGATATTTCTAGATAGGGAGTAGCACAGAACCATGTGGATGTAGCGGCTTTGGGCCGTGGGCATTTGGCCTCTGAGCTCTTCGGCCTCCACAGTCAACAAAACTTCTGGTCTTTTGGCACTCATTATATACTTTTGCAGCAGAAACTGCTACCGCTGCTTCTTCACGTTTTTTCTATTGATTTTTTTTGTTGTTGTTGCAGTTCATGTCACCAGTTGTTTCTTCCTTTTCAGCTGTTTTTCCTCTTGTGTTAAACCTGGTGGCTGCCACACTTATGTGTTTCATAGCTGTGTAGTGGGAAATACAGTAGGGAGATACATGAACAACCTATTAAGTGTGCGTAAGTCTTTGGAGGTAAAACCTTGTCGTCGTTCTAACCTGCGTTGAACAAACGCCGCTTCTGTTTTTTGGTTTGCATTAAAGACATTTGCATTTTGTTTTGCATTAAAATTTGGGTAGGTCTTCACAAATGTGGCAAAAAGCACATACTTGACACACAAGCCTAAATCAGAATCAAAGTTCCTACACTAAAACTAAGGGCTACCGGAGTTTTTCACGTTAAAAAGCTCTGAAAATTGTATTGCCTAGCCTTGCAGAACAATGGGCTTTTCGCTACTCTTTTTTATGGAAATGGATAATCTGTTTGACAGGCATCTTTTTCCACCCATCCTGTACCTCTCTGCCCTGCCTGCAAGACATCGGGCCTGAGCATATGCTTATTATGAAACATTTCAACCCAAATGGTTACAATCTGGTCAAGTTATGTCTATTAGATAGTTGGTGCTACAGATCAGTCTTAGTGATCTCATTTTCTAAGAAATCAGTAGAGAAGAGATTGTAAATTGGATGAAACGCAGAAGCATATCCTGAATGCTGTTTATTTATTTGCAGGCTTGTGTTTTAACAGAAATCAATTTTTCTTTTTTTTTTGTTTGTTGTTTGGGGTTTTTTTTGTAGAGCAACTACATGGTGTTCATGGCAGAATTGTTCTGGTGGTTTGAAGTGGTGAAGCCATCATTTGTACAACCTCGTGTTGTTGTGCATCCCCAAGGTAATTATATTGAGGATTGGGTTTAATATGCATGGTTTTAGTATGTGTGTGTACAGATTGCCATTGTGTTCACGAATACAGTGAATATTTTAGTTAACCGGATTTGGTGGTGTACAACCCCCTTAAAGAAGGAGCAAAGACTCCTTACTTGTGTTAATCTTCATTTCATCTCATAAATCATAATTAGATTCTGTTGTCTATTACCAAAAACTCATTTAAATTGTTGTGGTATAATCACTTGCAAATTTTCCTGACCTAAACAAGCCTAGAATCCATTTATGCCCATGCAGGGATTACAGACATAATAAGGAGCCAAGAACAGAATTTAGCCTGAAGAGCTTGTTTTGCTGAGGAGATATCAAGAGAAAGGAACATAAATCTGGGGAAAGCGAACAGATAGTTAATTGTAAAATTGCATTTTGTAGCTGAGTGCAAACACAGTTTTCCATCAGTAAATTCTCAAATTTAAAAACCCACCTCTCGGGTAGATCTAGAGATCAGTGAATGAGTACAGAGTCATGGTAACTTCAACATTCATACAGTGGTGCTATGATCATCCCTCCAAGAGCTAGGAAGAGACTTTCATTGTGTGGCTTTTATATCTGTTTTCATTTATATGCTTTATAGTACGTACAAATCCGATCTAAATCTTTTAAATATTGCTAACTAATTTAGAATATGACCAAAAAAATATTTCCTAGCTGAAAAGTCAGTCTAAGTGTTTTGGGGGAAAAAAATTTATCAGAAAAATTTCTTCTAGAAGAAGAATATTCATTTTTGCTAAAAAGATTGCTTGCTTTTAATTCTGTGGCTATTTTTCTTTTTTTTCTTTATTATTTCTTCCCTTGCCTTTTCTAGTCATTTTGTCATTCTCCATTCCCTCAATTAATGCTGATATGGGAACTTTGGATGATGTAAAGCTGAAAGGAAGTGACTAGGGTTTAATCTAAATAATGGAACCAATGAAAATTCTTTGAATCTTTGGAAATTATTACTTCCAATTATTTCAGACAGCTTTTCTACTATGGATTCTAACTAAATACTAAGCTATAGTAACTTGAGCTTTGTTATTCCTGTCAGCTGAACCCGCAAAAGATGCAGCTTCTGCTCACGGCTTGAATGCTAACAGAAGAAATTATGTGGATGGCCCGTCTGGTTCTGACTTCGCAGCCAGGTAATGTCAGAGAATCACTAATACTGTTTCACAATCTTCTCCTTTCTACTCAAAATCAAACACAGGCGTTGTTTTTATTTAGTTTTGTTGCCTTTTTGCAATGCTCAAGGATTGAGTTACCAAACATAATCTGTAGAATTTTGTGGAAGATCCCATAGTTCCAGCTATTTCCCCAGCCGCCTGGTTGCATGGCAGGCAACACGTTCGTGTTTGTACAGTTCATGTTTGCCATTTGGACAGTATGCTGTGGTCTTACCAGTTTCCAAAACAACCCTTACCATTCCGCAGAGAAGTGTCATACAGCCTCCTTGTCCTCTTCAGTTTCGTGTGGGGCTGCTGACCAAGTCTGCTCTGAAAGAGCTATTTTTCCAGAATTTGTAGCAAATTTTCCAAAAATGGTAAACTAAGATAAGATAACAGCAAGAAAACCATGGAGTGATGGTTTTAGTTTGGTCTGATTATGTTACTTCAGTACCATGAAGGTCAAATAGGTAAAAATAAATACTTAGATTATGGTGAACTTCTCAAGTCTTGTGAGCATCAAGAATGGAAAGTTAACTGCTTTATTAAATATGTTTTGCATTATGTATTTTTTGGTAAATGTATGTGTACCATTATTTTTAGTATTACTGTTACAGCTTTGGAAGCAGTATAAAAACATCCTGTTTCCTTTGTGTTCTCTAGCTGATCATACATTTGATAAGAGGCAGAAATTGCACATTAGGCCTTCTTTTTAATCTTTCTTTTGGCAGGGTAAAGAAGGCCTTCCAGTGACCTGATCTGAACATGGTGGATGAGGGGTAGCATAGCATTATATATATAATTTAGGGCCCCAGGTTTATTGATTGTGTCTGAACTGACAGAGAAGAGAAGGATAAAATTAGCATTTTAAATGGATATTCAGCAACTTGTTAGTTGCCAACCAAGCTAATCCTGTTCAGCCTGTTCTGTTGGTTTTGGATGGGGCTTTCGGGGGTGGGAAGTGTTTGGCTGGTTTTGGGATTTGGTTTTCTTTTTTAATATTTAGGAATCTATGCTGACTTTAATCAGGGAGAAGCATTTCTTACTATCATTAAATACTGTGATTCCGAATCTCTTTTTCCGGTGTATATCTGAAGTGTTTCCTTTGTAGACAATGAAGTTATTTTAGTGTAAACTGAGCATATAAGCCAGGAGAACAAGAAACAGTAGGTTTGAATGTATCTTTTGGAACAGGGGTTTCCAAGGCCATTCGTAGCTTGCAAAGCCCCTGCGAGCAGCCCAATAAAAGGCTTGTAACTTCAACTGTCCTACAGAACAAAGAAAGGTTTCCAGTAAAAATCACTATTTGTATGTGGCTTCCAACCTGATGGCCCCCTTCTAGAGCCCTTCCTGAACAAAACTTCACTGATTTATCTCTAGAAGTTCTGTGAAGATAGTAAATCATATCTCAGTTACACTTCAAGTAAACTAAAGAAACAGAGTTCTGTGCCGTAGTTACTCTTGTGCTGTAGTGATCGCTGTGGAGAAGATTTTCTTTATGTGTAGTTAGTAGATGAATAGTGGACAACGCAAGAGAAGTCTATCTGTAGCCTTGACCGTGTAAAAAAAAAAAAATCATCTCCACAGCTGAATCCATTAACCATGCATTTATCCCTGCTCCGACAAATTCTGTCAGTAACATAGTACCTTTTTAATCTAAATAAATCTACTTTTACTCTAAATGTGTACATTTTGTCTGTGCAGTTCGTTTTGGCTTCTAAACTGAAGAAGACTGATTGTAAGTTTTATGATAGGCATCTGAATTCAATTCATAAACTCTTACAAAAGCTTTTATGTTTCTTAGTGCCAATTTAACGATCAAGTCTGTACATTGCCACCAACGTGTTTTGTAATATTGCTTATGTTTCCTGAGATACGTTCAGAGAGATAGCAAAAATCATTGTAAACCCCTTATGGGTGGTGGGTTGCGTATTGTACTAGCTCGTCACAACACTGTTTTAGTGTCTCCACAAGCCATGGATATGGTTTTGTGTTGAAGTATTATGAGAGCAACCCATGAGTAACAGAGCTATATCTTTCCTCATAAACCAGTGTATTTCATCCAGTTTGATGATACTTCACTGTATCGTAGGACAAAGGAGGAGGCTAAGACGTTATCTGAGCTGGTAGGAATCTAACACATGGGCTCAAGGTTCCCTGGCAGAACAGACCTGACTGTGGGATGCCATGGTCCTGGCCTTCTTCCTTGTCCCGACTGCACGTTCTTGAGTGTTTGACGTTGTCATTTCAGTGCACAAAGACAGAAAAAACTAAACCAGTCGGAAAAAGATAATGTTTTTCTGTTGGCTTAGCTTGTTGAAATGACTCAGAGGATCAGATGGAGAGTCAGATCCAGCGCAGAGGAGGGCATGCGGCTGTGGCAGCGAGCAGTTACGATGTCTTGAGGTTGCCATGGAACCACAGTCATGGTGCCAAAATCAGTCTTTTCTTGAGGGGAAAATGAAGCGTGTAGATTTTCTTTGTGGTAGCAAATTCTCACAGGCTGCTGGATGAAATTCTGAAAGCATGCTTTTCTTTTAAGATAATTTATTGAGATTATATCTCTGATTTTTAAATTTTCACAGAAATCTCAAATGCCATTTAAAACATACGTAGCTAGCATGTAGTGTTGTTAATACAAAAAATCAGGAATTTCAGAACCTATTTTGAATAATTAATATACACTTCTGGTAGATTGTAAAACAACAATATTTTTCTTATATTGAGGTGAGTATCCTTCACAGAAATATTATTTAGAAACTTTTCTACAGCATACTGTTTATAAATTATAAAAGCACTAAACAAAGCTTTTGAAAATTACTGATTGAAAAAAGGGAGTTTGGAAGCGTGCTCTTCAGCTCAGTGAACAAAATTCAAAACATGAAAGGATTTAATCCAGCGTGTTTTTGAAGTCTGGCTTCTTTAGAAGTGTTGTACATACAAATGTATGTGTCTTTGTTCTGATCCTGAAGAAGCACCTTGACCAAAACACTGAATTATGTTAACTCTATTCTGAATTAACAAGCTATTCTAGTACAGACCTTCTCTATGAACCAAAAAAAGTATCTGTTTTAAGTAGAAATGGAGGAAATCTTTGTAATGACTGTTTTAGTGGTGAATGTATTTTTTGCGTTTATAAAATCATGTTTATCACAAATCTCCTTTATCCACGTCTAGTGCAATCCAGACACAAAATAGAAGTTTCAGACTAAGCAGCTGAAAAGATATGCATGAAAAGTATGTGGTTATTAGCTGCAGTCACTGAGTTTTGAGGCAGTAGGAACTGCCTTTGTTCATCCTTATGTTTGGTTCTTTTCATAAAATCAAACCTAAAAATGAGAATCTTCTAATAATGACATTAACATGAAATAAATCGGGAGACAAGTATGTCAACAAAACTAACACCACCCCATGGCCATTTGTGTAGGAGAAGTACCTTTTCGAATTTTTGACTTACTGACTTATCTGCACTAGGTCCAGTTAAAGGTAATAACAGTGTTCTCTTTGTAGTTAATAAATTAATATTTCAAGAAGAGAATTACACGTGACTTTCTTCCCTGTCACAAAAAACAAATCTGTTTTTGTGTTGGCCCAGGACATGAGGGCTGGTTGCCCTTTTGTAGTATGGCTTTTTGATGTGTTACTTCTAAGTTGATGTCTCTTGCTTTGTAGATTGGAAAGTCCAATTTATAAGCCATCTCACCAACTGCATACACCCCAGCAGCCTTATTCATCTGTTCCAGGTAACAATTTACAAATGGGTGGAAGAGGCAATGAGACAAGGTGTCATCTTCTGAGTAAATTGCTATCTTGCTTATACTTATTCAGACATTATTTATGCAGAAATTAGGGGGGAGAGCTTTACAAGAAAGGCTGATGAATAGGTTCTGTAGTTTATAAAATGTACAAATGGGAAGTTTGGTTTTGTACCTCTTATATTGTGTATATTTTTTAATTTTACTTCTGTTTTGATTATGTGGAATAAACTTAAAACAAGTGTTTGTAGTATATTTTAGTAGTATTTGTAGTATATTTTACTCAATAGTAAATTCTTTGAGGGATGCAGGGTATAACATACATTCAGCATGAAATTGATTCAGTTGGTCTACTTGTATTCTTGATATAAAACCACTTTTTTTTTTTGCCATTACAGTGTTCTAAGTAGTGAGGCAAACTAATTTGTTAAAGCAACAGAAGGTGATGTTAAAATAATTTTTCATAGCAGTTACCTTGGGTTCTATTTTAATTTCACTTAGGAGTCATCAGAAGGTCCACATCAATGTCTTATGTAGATGGGCATGTAGGGACATGGCCCAAAGAAAAAAGGTAGGTAGTCTTACCGTATGGGTTGGTTAAAAAATTATTGTTTATTGGTCATAAATAGTAATAAATGCTCCATCGTAGTTTGGATTTTCAGAATCCTGTAATAAGAGTTCTTGTAAGCGACATGCAAAAGTAGAAAAAGAAAGAAAAAAATGTATCATAGGTTAAGAACTCTGAAATAGGAAAAAAAATTCAGAAATAAATCATCTATTCTTTATGTTGAAATGAGGTGTATTTTAGATATTTGAATTGTTGGCACTAAATATGTTCACATTTATTCATCACAATCAACTAGAAGTGGTAAGAGTAAAATGGCTAATGAGCTCAGCAGTATTTAAACTGGTATTATTTGTGGGAAGTAAGAAGAGTCAGGCTGAAAGTTTTGGTTTTCCGTTTGACCGGTCATAAACTCTTAATCTGTAGGGTGTAAACTAAATTTAAAATGGTAAGAGTTATAGTGGTGGGTTATTCAGTAAGTATAAATTGTGCCTCTCTTCACACCTTCCTTCTGATCTACTATGGCAATTCCTATATTCCTAAAATGCCCAGAATTTATTCCCAAGTAATAAAAAGCATTGGCTATCTCTGAAGAAAATGGTTTTATATTCTATTTTATTGTGCATTTTTCATTTATTATACCTCTTTATTAAATAGCTATATTTATATATGTATATTTATATATTATATTATTACATTATGTGTGAAGCTAGGCAAAATACAGAGCACTTAACAGTGCCTTTAATACTGCAATCTCTAAAATAATTTTGAAATATTCACATTCAGTCATTCAGTTCTATTATTATTAACCATGAGTTGCTCAGTTACTTCCTTTATTCTGATCTCTCTTAGGTCATCATTACACGGAGTTTCATTTGACATTTCTTTTGACAAAGAAAAAAGCATTCCAGTATCTACTCCAAACAGAGGAATTACTAGATCTGTGAGCAATGAAGGCCTCACAGTAAACATCAACCGCATGCCGAAACATATTAGAAAAAATCTGTCATTCAAACCAGTAAATGGAGAAGAGGAAAATCAAGATATTGAAGAGGAAAAGGACACGATAGCTCATAAAGGCACAAAGGCCCATCAGTCTCTTAACACAAATCAAAAAAACGCCAATGAGAGCAGCCGCTACAGGTTTCCAAATGGAGCTCTGCAAAACAGGGCAGTTCTGGATGATTTTGGCAATCAGATTGAGACACCAAGCATTGAAGAGGCTTTGCAGATAATTCATGACACTGAAAAATCTCCCAGAGTTGTCCAGTCGGACCAAATTACAAATGGGTTCTTTCTTCACAATCAGGAAATGAGCATCTTGAATTCAAACATTAAACCAAATCAGTCTACCCCTGATATAATTACAGACACAAAAGGTCCTCTAAGTCCTGTGACTGACAATACAGAAGTAGATACTGGAATACATGTCCCTTCAGAAGATATTCCAGAGACAATGGATGAGGATTCTTCTTTGAGAGATTATACTGTAAGCATGGACTCTGACATGGAAGAACCATCTAAATTTCTCCAGGATTACGACATGCGAGCTGGCAATCACAGAGATCAATTAAGTCCCTGTCCCAGCTCAGTAAGTGCTAAATCACAGGCAGGCAGCAGTGCTTCTTCAAGTTCAGGGGTTAAAATGACAAGCTTTGCAGAGCAGAAATTCAGGAAGCTGAATCATACAGATAGTAGAAGCAGCGGAAGCAGTTCTCAGAAAACCACACCAGAAGGTTCTGAGCTGAACATCCCTCATGTGGTCGCTTGGACTCATATTCCTGAGGAGGCATCTGTTCCTCAAGGAAGAGACACTACACAGTTACTGGCTTCCGAAATGGTACATCTTAGGATGAAGCTGGAGGAAAAGAGGCGAGCCATTGAAGCACAGAAGAAGAAAGTTGAAGCTGCATTCACAAAGCAGCGGCAGAAAATGGGAAGAACAGCATTTCTTAACGTTGTGAAAAAGAAAGGTGATGGTGTATCACCTCTTCGAGAAGAGGCAGCAGGAGCTGAGGATGAGAAGGTATTCACTGACAGTAATCAGTTGAAAGAAAAAGAAACTGAAAAATCAGATGAACAAACTAGTAAGACTTCAGAATTAATAAAAGAAAACCCTGAAAATTCTCACAGCAAATGGTTAAAATCTCCTGCTACTTCTATGGATGCTGAAAAGCAATGGAATTTAGCAAGCCCCTCAGAAGAAAATTTTAATGAAGGAGATATCTTAGAATATACAAAATCTATTGAAAAGCTAAACTCTTCCCTACACTTTCTACAACAAGAAATGCAACGTCTATCCCTTCAACAGGAGATGTTGATGCAGATGAGAGAGCAACAGGCTTGGGTTATTTCTCCTCCTCAGCCATCTCCTCAGAAGCAGCTTCGAGACTTCAAATCTTCATCAAGGCAAATGGGAGCTCCATCTCCTGTTGCACCTTTCTCACAAGAATCTCCTCGCTCTACGCATCAGTCTCCGCAGTCTTCCAACAGGAAGAATGCCTCTTTTCACATTAAAATGCAAAGGACTCCTAGGCCAAATGAACTGAAAATAACACCTCTAAATCGTACCTTGACTGCCCCGCGGTCTGTGGATAGTCTTCCTCGTTTGAGGAGATTTTCTCCAAGCCAGGTTCCCATTCAGACTAGATCATTTGTTTGCTTTGGAGATGATGGTGAACATATAGGTGAACCTCAGTTAAGGGGAAATCTTTTGAAGGAAGCCAAGCCTACAGAAGAGGTAGCAAAAGAAGAAGGATCAAAATTGCTGAAACAGTGTGAACAGAAGTTGGAGGAAAAGGAGATTAAGCCTA
Source organism: Stercorarius parasiticus (assembly GCA_013396915.1). Lineage (NCBI taxonomy): Eukaryota > Metazoa > Chordata > Aves > Charadriiformes > Stercorariidae > Stercorarius > Stercorarius parasiticus. Next base: position 941,252 of record VWZL01003399.1, on the reverse strand, counting down.
TTGAATCTAATGTTTCTGAAGTATTATCTCAGCCTATCACAGAAACTGTCTGCCTCACCCCAAATGAAGATCAGCTAAGCCAACCGATTTTACCGGCACCAGCTCCCAAAACAGCTAACTTAATTGAAGTTTCCCTATCAGATTTGAAGCCACCAGAAAAAAATGAAGTGTCTGTTGAGAAATATGAAGGTGAGAGTGACAGAGAACAATTTGAGGATGACCAGAAAGTGTGTTGTGGATTCTTTTTTAAGGTAAGAGAACTAGTGTATGTGTATGCCTGCTATTAAGCTTCCTTTGAAAGGGAACTTCTTAATTTAGATATGGATTTCAGTGATAACTTTCTATTGAAGTCAAAGCAGATAGTTCTGCAACTCTTAAACATACAAGCATATCTTTTGCACTTGGTGATTAATTTGGCATCGTGAGATTCTACCATACTGCAATGCCAGAATATCCTTTTCCATTCATAGTTGTAGAAGAGCGCTTGGAGTTTTTGATGAGAACGATGAATGCTGAATGTAGATTTATTTCTAACTTAAGCTTTGGTGACCTTAATTAAACATGCTCACATCTCACCCTTAACTTTCCCAACCACTCCCAAATGTAACTAAAATTTTTTGAAGTACGTAACAGCCTGTGTTTTTTAAAAATGTTGTATGTCTCTGAATTGCACTTTGGAGAGTCTTTTTCCCTCTCTTGGCTGGCTAAGGAAGTATAGTCTCCCAAGACTCCCATTTGAAGTTGCTATTTGGGAGTGCTCCCTGTTGTCTAGACACTGAAAGCCATCAAGATTTTGAATTTCCATCTTTGAATACCCCAGAATCTTGCATGGCATATCTGAGATGTGCCTTGCTTGTCTGGAAGCGTTCCTCAGTTCTAACAAAACACCTGGCTCTATCAGCAGAAGTTACTTCTATATGCTGCGCACTTACTGCTTTTTGTGATAAATTACTTTCATCTCCATACATGTAGAATCTTCTGAAGCTTGTGCAGTTTGGGATCTGACTCTAAACTAAAATATTTCCCTTAGCAAGTTTTCTCATATCAGTGTTGAATTTTATGTTTGTCTTAGGAAGGAAAAATTCCTTACGAAAAGTTTTTACTAGTCTTAAGAAAAATCTTTTTAAATAAACTTATTTCAAATACTGCAAAAGTATGTTAGGATATCGCAACCCAGTGTACAGAATTAAGTGTCTAATGACTTGGCAAAATCAGTTGCTGAATTCAGAGATCTTAATATTTTTGGGTCCTTTTCCTTCAAACTCTGTTGCTGCTAGGATGATCAAAAGGCGGAAAACGATATGGCGATGAAACGAGCAGCGTTGTTGGAGAAGCGTTTGAGAAGGGAAAGAGAGACTCTGCTTCGAAAGCAGCAGCTGGAAGCAGAGCTAGAACATAAGAAGGAAGAGACAAGGTAAAACTACATGGCCTGATCCAAATGATCAGTAACAGTGAATGTAAAAATGTCTGGTTTAGTTAAAAGTGTAACTTCTATGTCAATTGCATCTTAATACCCAAGATATTTAATCCTAGAGCCGGATGTGCTGAGGGGCCCAGCTGAAGACACATGCCAGTGGGTCCTGCAGAATCAGCAGGTGGCATCAGTCTCCAGCTCAGACTCAATATATGAGCCCTGCTGGCCTGAGCGAAGCTCCTCAGAGCGCTACCCTGCCCTGCACTTTATATTCTGAGGCAGAGCCTGTCACTTTGGGCTTCTTTCTGCACGAATGCACAATGTTCACTCAGTTACAACAGTCAAGCTAATAAACATGGTTTTGATTTTTACTAGTAACAGTATCCCAAAAAGTATAAACTGCTTGAAAATTGTAAAAAAAAAAAAAAAAAAAAAAGACAAGTTCCTCTTGCTGATGTCTGACAACTTAAAGTTCAAAAAATCCGATCCCTGTGTTGTCCTCACTGTGCTAGCTAAAACTGTTAATTTGGAAGGTTTCTACTCCTGAATTTATTTGATTTTTTTTTTTTTTAGACGCAAAACGGAAGAAGAACGTCAGAAGAAGGAGGATGAACGAGCACGGCGAGAATTTATTAAGCAGGAATATATGAGAAGGAAACAACTAAAGCTTATGGAAGACATGGATACTGTCATAAAGCCACGTTCCCTCTCAATCAAACAAAAAAAGCCACGTCCAAAATCTATTCATAGAGATCATATTGAATCACCTAAGACGCCAATCAAAGGTCCACCAGGTAACAAATGCTCATGTGGAAAAAGAGTCTGTTCATGCTAAAACACCAGCTTGGTTTTTGGTACTAACAAGCACATGCATTTATCAGTGTCTTGTGCTAAATTGAAGCTGCACGTGACCAAACTGGAAAGCAAAATTTGCCAATAGAAATTAAAAGATGAGTGTCACTTACCTGCTATGCATGCATGCATATATCAACAAACAAAAAGGTTAACTGGATGAAAACCCAGTGGAAGCACCCCAACGTGTTATAAGTTTCATATACACCCATGGATTCTTCACTAATCTCTTCTTGCACCTGTAGAGCTAAGAATGAATAAAAGTTAGGAGATAAGAGATCAATAAATAAAATGGTGATTATAAGGTAAAAGTACTTAAACTCCTGCTTAATACAGACAAAATTAAAATAAAAAGTTACTTTTATATTTCATAGGTTTTTCTATTTTGCTCACTTACCTACTGCATGTATAGTTATGAACATAGCAACACTAATCATGTGGAACGACTTGGCATTCTTTTAGATATCATGTAACTGTAGCAATGATTGGAAGAAGTATTGCCAATTACAATTAGAAAAAGTAACCAGAGTGCTCAGTGATCCTTTTTGTTACGGCATCGTGTAGCCTTGTTATTCTGCTGCTGCGTTTTCTCTAGCTGCTTCCCTCCATCTTACTGTGTAATTTAAAGTGTTCCCTTAACACCTTCCAAGAATCCATCCCAAGCTTTAAATTAAGTCTCTTAAGCTCTCTTTCATAAGGCCTTATTAACTTTGATTGCATTCTTTGATTTGCATGGTGCCGATATTCCCATGTGTGCGCCTCACATTAATGCTTAGTCTGAAACCGTCCCAGGTGGCTGCAAATGCCTGAGTGTCAGCAGGGGTTGAGGTGAAGTGACCACATATGCATGCAGGTATATCATGTATGGGTGTAAGAGTCTCGTATATAAAAGCTCTTACCGACTTTCTGATGCTGGTGTTGGGTCTAATGAACAGACTCTACTACTTGCATAGATTTATAAGCCTTAACTTTGTTTTTATCCAGGTTCACAGCTTTATCGTGTTTTTTCAGTATCTAGTCTTTCATTGGCATCGCTGAATACAGGGGACAATGAGAGTGTGCAGTCAGGCAAGAGAACACCAAGGTAAAGCTAAAATAACCATTTAATAAAATTTAATAATCAGTTATGTAAAACTAGCATGAATTTTAAAGAGGTCATGTATATATTGTGTACTCCAAGAACGGGTATGTTTTCCTGGTTTGAGACACTGATAGTTTCCACTGTCAGGCATTAGGGAACTAAGCCATGATCATTTGTTTCACAAATTTTACTAAGTAAACCAGTTGGGCAGCTATAAATGAGGTCAAAACACAATGCTATTCACACGGCCTCTTTAATTCACCTGCTTGTGTTTAAGTCTCAACTTGTGGATGTTTTATTAAACCTGTATGCTACGTGCAGCTACGTAGCTTCTTGTCTTTTTTAACACAGAAGCTTCTTTTCTGTGTTCTTTTTTTCCCCTTAGCAGTTGTAAAGGGAAGCATTCAATGTTCACTAGGACTTCAGCCTTTTCCAAACACCAGAATTTACTTTGCATTAAAAATCACCCGAAAATGAAATAAAAAGAGATAAAAATAACAGAAAATTCTTAATTTTATATACAAAATATATAATATAATTCAGAGGAGAATTACTGTTTTGGTGTAACTACTTAATTATATTCAGAGAAACACTATTTTTTTTCTATAGACAAGAAACAAGGAAGAAAGGCAAACTAGGAAAAGGGGTTTGGCAAGGAGTACTTCATGTTACGATGTCACATGTCATGTTATCATGGCCACTCTGACATCCCTGCAGCTGGTTTCAGTTGACTTTTCAATTTCCTAGATGCCTTGAGAACCGACTTCCTGGGTTTTACATACAAAACTTTAATACAGTTTGCCTTCTTTTCATATTAGAATGCTTCTCTGCTGAATGTTGTAATTTTTTTAATAGATTTCAAAATTAATGTTTAGGTCTGAGTCTGTGGAAGGATTCTTATCTCCAAGTCGTTGTGGTAGTCGTAATGGAGAAAAAGATTGGGAAAACGCATCTACAACTTCATCAGTCGCCTCTGCTACAGAATACACAGGTCAGTGACAACAGCATTCAGAAAAGTAGCTGGCTATTAGTGGCTCTACGCATTCAAAGTTTTCAGTTATCTTTATTTGGTTTCCTAAAACTTGATTGAAGACACTTTCATAGAAATGTTGCTTTCACCTCCCTTGAAATAATAGAAGGTTATAATAGAAGGTTAAAATTTTAAATCCAAAATAAAAGTACCGACTCGGTAGCATTTGTGATAACCATAATAGACTGCAGTTAGGGTTGGGCTCAGAACAGCAAATGGGCTCACAGATCACTCTGCACTTCAGTAGTCTCTCCAGCAAGGCAAGAAGAGTTGAAATTTAAGCTCAATTTAGAATAGAGTAACAAAAACCAAATTGCAACAGGAAAAAAATCTGCTTCGTAATGTGGATCTCAATATTCTGCACCCTTTGTTTTGAAACAGATCCTTTGTTGTTCATTAAAAACTTCACAATCTGACTTCTAATTCTTTATTATATTATGAATCAAACAATAATGTTTGATGAATGAAATCTTCATCCCTTTTCTCCAAATACACAGCATGTGATACTGCAAAGACCTTGCATCATCAGGATTATAAAAGCTCCGGTTTTGCCCACCTAATATCACTTTGCTTGGTAAAGAGTAAAATGATGTTAGGTATTTTCAAAAAACTTTTAGGGAGATGGGGTTTGATTGATGGGCCTGCATAGCTCGCTCTCTGCTGGCAAATGTTTGACTTGAAAATAATCTCAGCTCCTTTCCACTGAAGTGACTACAGTCTGGAAAGGCAAAGTGTTCATTCTGAGAATCAGTAAGTACTTACGTGGTTTTAAATCGTGAAACTTCAGTCAGTTTGTGCCACACACAAGTCAAATTAAATTACAGGAGGGATAGCAAGACTTTGCCTGCATGGTCCTGCTGAGTTTTCTTGTAAAGATCCATAGTGCTGAAGGTTATCTTTTAATGATTATTACGTAAAATTTATTTTTAAATGAAGCAATATACAGTTCCTAAGAATTGAACAGAAGGCTTTTTTCACATTTTTAATATCTTCACTCTGTCAGCCAGATTTCATACAGTTTTTTTGTGTTGATTCTAGGCTTTTTTTCCCAAAGCATAGACAAACTGAGAATTAACCTTAAATTTAATTGGTGATTGCTTGTATATTATGTTCCTTTCTAAGACTCGGAATTGGTACTTACTTGTTGCTTTTTTCAAATGATCTTGATACAAGTACACCTATATTTCAGAAATTAAAACAGAGGAGATTTCTCCTTCAACCAGATGAATAAAGTCTTTTTACAAACAGAACAACTGACAAGTGTCAGGCCAGATCTTTTATCCCTGGATTTGGGTAAAACATTTCTGGAATTCTAAGGTGGACAGGCTACGGTTACTTTAGGCACTGCATCAGCTTCGTTGTTTTACCTCTCACCCTTCAAATCACAGATGTAGATACAATAAAAAAAAGAATTTGCTCCCTCCTGGACGACTGAAATTTTAGTTAGAAAGTGCAAAACATTTTGTTGTTCATAGAAAAGGTCCTCTGAGAGAAAATATATTTACCAAGACTGCCAATAATAATGACTTAATAATGAAAGACATTTGTAAGCAAATTCAGTAACAGCTGAAAGAATAACATTTTTTTGTGTGTGTGAAATTTGTGATCTCTAGCCTAACTCTGTTTTATTCTGGATTTGTATTTTCATGCATGCAAAAGATCCATACTAGAAGTGCTTCACAGCATTTAAAGTAACTCTTTGTTGGCTTATTGATTAACTTTGCTGCTTTGTCATTCCTCCTCCATAGGACCAAAGCTCTTCAAAGAACCCAGTGCTAAATCCAATAAGTATATAATTCAGAATGCGCTGGCACATTGCTGCTTGGCTGGAAAAGTAAATGAAGGTCAAAAGAAAAAGATACTGGAGGTAAGGGTATTTTTCCCCTAAAAGCATAAACACCTACGTCAAACCACAGTCGGGGGTTAGGAGGACACTCAAGTATAAATGCAGATATCGAAGGGAATTTCTGAGGTTATGCTGGCGCTTAGTGAAAGGCTTGAGTAAGTTCTGTGACTTGCTTCTTGTGTAGACAGAAAGGTTCTCTAGTACTGTAGAAACAATGGCTGTCACATTCAGCACAGGAAGCTGAATTAATTGACCTGTTAATTAATAGTTACAATTTGTTTAATGTGGAAACTTCAATACGTAAGTTTTTATAATTTGCTCACAAACTTGTTTTCTCTAACATGAAAAATACCACCTTACACATACAGATCCTCAGCCTGGGACCTTTCGAGCTAAAGCACAGCTCGTTCACGAACAGAAAGAACTGAAATCCATCCCTCCTAGGCTTTTCTCCAGCTTCCAAGCAGTAGGGCAAACTCAGGACTTTCTGCTACAGAAAGGTGCCTTCCAGCCTTTTCTCTCAGGCTAGTATAAACCTTTCTGAAGGTGCACAAATATTGCCAGGGTGAGAACTCAGGGACCAGTGTGTTTCCATGCAAAAGGAGTAACACAGAGTCGGAGGGTTGAGAGTAAGGGGACTTCTACCAACTGTGATAAATTGAACAGATTAAATAGATGAAAGGACACAGGTACTTGGAGTCTGGATTTAATTCCTTTTCCAGAATCAATTTCTAGACCTTTCTTCTCTTCATAGTTCTGAATTCATGTTTAGATGCTGTCTTTCCAGCTACTTTTTGGGAATAACAAGTGAGAAATCAAGACAGCCTCTTTCAGTTCAAGTAACTAGGAGCATAATAACTCCCAGAAACCCCAGGAAAGAACAGCTGTAAAAAGGTCATGCTTAACTCTTGGATGCAGCATACATCACTTGGTAGAAGCTGTACATGTTCAGGGCACATCTCCCATAGAAGTTGTGTTGGGTGGAATAGGAATGTGGAGATCTCAGCTAATAAACAACCTGTGCTTCATACACTTCAAGAGACTTTTATGGTTTGACCAAACTTGAATGGATTTAGGGATGACTGAAACCCTATTTTAGCACTGGAGGGTCTTTTAGGCACATGTAGACATACCTATATTTCCTGTTCCCAAACTTGCAACCGTTAGACCTGCCTGATGAAATGGATTTTTATTTGGTCTACAAAGAAATTGTTAGGATGTCCGGTTCTCAAGGTACAACTAAACAAGCATAGCTGAAATTGTCTAAATAAATAAAGTTTTCCTTGAGAAAGATAGCTACTTTATCAAAATTCAGATAAGTGAAGCAAATTCTAATGATTGAAGCAAGGTGTTTTAGTGGACGGAGTTAGACATAAGTTTCATCTCTGTCAGAAAACAAATTTAAAATGACAGTCCAGTGGTTTTGAATGTTTTCTAACTACAATGCAAAATTCATATTGTGATTCTTTTTTTTTTTCTTTCTTTTAAAGGAAATGGAAAAATCCGATGCCAATAATTTCTTAATCTTGTTCCGGGATTCAGGCTGCCAGTTCAGATCTCTGTATACATACTGCCCTGACACTGAAGAAATCAATAAATTAACGGGAATAGGTCCCAAATCTATCACAAAGAAAATGATAGAGGGACTGTATAAATACAACTCTGACAGAAAGCAATTTAGCCACATACCTGCTAAAACTTTGTCTGCCAGCGTTGATGCAATTACCATTCACAGCCATTTGTGGCAAACCAAGAGACCAGTAACTCCTAAGAAACTTTTACCGACCAAGGCATAGTAGATGGGAGAAAATTTGCTTCAGACAATTATGATAAACTTGCACTTCATCTTTACTGCCTATAGGAAATAGATTTCTAGTTGCCAACAAGACTCTTAGAACTTAAAACTGGACACCAAGTTCTATTATCATGTCCAACTGGAATGTAAACACGGTGTTTAGGAGTGCAGAAGATTATCACTTAAGTGAACAATTACGAGTGATTACGGAAATGTTTGACTTGTGTGGAGATTTGTATGTGCTAATACAATATATAGAGTATATTTGCTCTGTATTTTGATTAGATACATTGAAGCACTGAATGTTCCTCTTTAGTGACTCAAAATACATTTTTTTACATATGTTGCCTTATATGTTTGTATTTGTGCTTGTCTTGAAATATTTTTTCTTTCACTAAAGAAATACTTCTTAATATTCTCAATATCATTGAACTTTGCATACTGACTTCCAGTAAAGACTAAATGATAAGTTGTATGTCACTGAAGAACAGCTGAATGGGTCTGTTCTGCAAGATCCTTATTGTGTGCTGTAACAAAATCAAGATTCGTTCCCCTGATTATTTATAATTCTTTTTCAATTAAATAATACTAATTTGCTTACAGAGTAAACAGCAAAGGAAAAACCTTTGAACTGCTTGAAGTTTCCTTTAACTGAATTATTTAAACAACTCAGGGTATAGTTAGGTGATGCAATTATTCCTGTTTCGGTAAGTTGCCATCTGAGATGTAATGACTGACCATGCGCATGTTCATAATACCATTAAAATGCAAAGTAAAAAGATTCGGTAGACCTCTGAAACAGTTTAAGCAAACGTGCATTATTTTGTAATGTTCCAGACAAAGAGTGAGCACACGGTCAGCTACTGCTTCTCCAAGGAAGGAATAGGAACTTGTGAAACATTCAGAACTAGATCCCTGATGTTTGCCTGACAGAACACTAAAAATATTCAGAAGAATCACAGAATTCATTAGTCGCAGATCTTTCAGAAGTCGTGTAGCTAATTCCCATTGATTTTAAGATCCAGGCCACTGTCTGTTCTTTCTGCCTTCAGATCTGCCAGCTCGGACTTAAATCCTAGGGAACAGACATCTGATAAGAATTCCCAGTGTGTCTTACTAAATTGTTTTCGTGACACTATCTACCAGATGATGTCTTGTGACACTTAGCAATTTTAAATACGTATGGCAAAAAAGCCTAAGTGATGTATCAATAAATTTATAATATGACCATTTACAAAAACAAACTCTAGGTGTATTTCAGTATTCGTTATAAAGGGCTGCATTTTATTTCAAAACAGTGTTGGGTTATTTTATAGATCACTATTCCTTTTCAGTGTTTGTTTCTCTTATAATTTGCTTTTTACATAGCACTGTTCTGAGAAAAGAAAAAAAAAAAAAAAACAACAAACTTGAAGCCTCCCCTGAATCTGTGGCTATTTTGATAATGTACACCAGAGGATTTGTTGGGGGAAAAAAATCTCATTCTCAGGAAAAGACTTGAATGATTTGTGATTCTGTTCTGTTTCAGTGTTGTGACAACTGCGTTGACATAAGACAGTATTGTGCTCTAAGTATGTAGTCCATTCTGTTTCATGGGGAGACTAAAGCTATGTTTGTATTTCTCTCATTAAAGTGCTTTGAGAGAAACTATGCCTCACTACTACGATGTACTCATTTACTTCTAGAAAAGATGCACAGGAATGAGATGTCATTAAGCGGTTTAGAACAGTACTTTTTTTTAAATTATTATAAGGCCTTAGGCATCAATGCATCTGGGTTATAAACATTTTCTCAAAAATGCTGTCAGTTTTACTGTAATTTATGTTCTTATATTTATGTATATTTGTTAAAACTGTAAAAAAAGAAAAAACACTTTAAAATACATGTTTAATATGTATGTGGCTCAAAACTATTTGTGGTTAGCTGATTCCTACTGTTTGCATGTATATCACCAGGATATGTAACTCTTATATTTCAAGTGTATACATATTGTGTATATAGGATATAAATAATATTAAAAAAGGGGAAAGAGGGTTTGCACATTCTGCCTGTTAGACAGTTCCTACAAATACCGTTGTAGGAACATCTTGAATAACAATATGAAGCTGTGTATAATATACAGTGATTCGAGAAACCAGGAGGTTGGAATTAACAGATACGCATATGGTGAATAACTTCAAAAGAAGTTTTATCATGGGAGGCTTTTTATTTCTAAAATCTGTACTGTGATTTAACTGAAGATTTGCAACACCATAAAGACACACGCATCAGTCTAATCAAAGTGAGCTTAAATACATAACAAGGAATTCTTTGAGTCATTTTAGATATATCTGAATGTATTATGAAATTTACCTATGTCAACAGGTTAAAGATTTGTGCAATGTCTAAAAGTAGAATGTGAATAATGCAGTTGAAAATTTTAATTGCTCGCAGTATAAAGTTTTACTTAATACAGGAAAAGTAAAGCTAGATATGCTTTTCCTTTTTAAGCCTGCAAATTTTCTAATTACAGTGGATCTTTGGTTGGGATCATGTTTAAAAAAAGAAAAAAAAAAAAAAGGAAGCTTTCCATAAGGGCCAGTATTTATCACTGGCCTTTTCAGAACACACTGGTGCTTTCATCAGGGGTATTATTATTGTTGCTACAACTGAATTGCCAAACTCTCGTCTTAGTTTTTGGAGCAAAATTTCATATTCTAACAGTCATAATAGCTACTGAAATTTTTTTTTTATGTTAGTATGACTGTTTTTATTATTTGGCTGTTTAAAGCCAAATTCAGCTATTTAATTATGATTTAATGGGCACTGTTGAAAAATGTACAGTGTATTGTGTGCTTACTTGTCCACTTCTATGGAGCATAGCTTCCATATTTTTTCAAATGCTGTGCTGTAAAATATTGTCATTGCTACTTATGTGGTACAGTGTAGTTTTTTCCTTTCATTTAAATAAAAGCATGGCACCAAAAGTATATTTTTTGTTTTCTTGCTTACATCTAAATATAAACTGAAAGGATAAAAAGTTGTCATTAGTGTTTAAATCTTGGTTCTTCTTGTATTTCAGTAACACAGAAATTGCAGGAAATAGGCACCATTTTTATTTCTCCTTTTGTCCCCATTGTCTGTCTGTCTTTCACATACAATTTAGCTTTCTGATGTTATCAGAGGGAGGCTACTGAAGAATTAGGCTTCTCATTTCAGTCTTGAGGACAACGTGGCATTACCCTGTTCCCTTCAGAAGTGAGTTTCACATTTGCAAGTCAACTGATAAACTCCTGTACTCTCGTGAGCTTCCACTGTTCCAAAACCACAGAAACTTAACTAGCCAGTGTAATAGGATTGCTTCAGAAGGGGAGGTTTCCAAGATGAAGTCTTGCCAAGACAGCTAATAAAGAATATGACTTTTAGTGCAATAACTTGTACTTGTCAGTGGTATAATCTTGAATGGAAATAGCATCCAAAAAAATAAGATTTGTAAATTAGAAAATTTTTTCCCGTCAAAATCATGCCTTTTGTGGGGGGTTTTGTGTTGTCCTGCTGGGTTGCAGGGCAAGAGTAAGGACTTGGTGAAAGGGGACGTGACATCACTGCACTGTCAACAGGCAAACTGAATTGCTGGGCTAACTTACGCAGATAAATAATCTCTAAATTTCAGAGCTATTCAGAGGGCAGCTTCAAGAATACAGGAAATCTGATAGTAGGGCTTTTAGTACTGAATTGAAAACTAATGTGGATGAAAATGAATAGCCTTCCCTTCTCCCCCAAAACTCGTTGTTTTTCAGGCAGCTCAATCAGGTCCCTGTATGGTGTCACAAACAGGCTGACACAAGCAAGGAATTATGTTGGAACACAAACACCCAGATGCACCCAGTAAAGCTGTTTTTTCAGTGGCAAGCCCAGCTCAAAATTTTCGTCTAAAAACAGCCTTTGTACAGACAGGCTTTAGAACAGGCTTCATTTTCTGTCCTTCAGCAAGTAACACCGTACTTGAGAAACTTCAGATCACGCCCTGGTTAATTTGACACAGTATGACAGTACTGTGTGTCTGAATCTGTACAGAATTTGTGAATCAAAATTTGTACTGCTGTGGGATCCAGTCCAGAGATCTGGTATCGCCAACTGCAGAACAGTCATCTCAGTTACACTTGGAACCTAAGCTTTTGCATCAATAACCACACCAAGGTGATGTAAAAAATAGCTTTGTTTCTCAAATCCAGCTGTACTGATCAGGTGTAAATGTCAGATGTGGTTTTTTCCAACAACTTAAAGGCACAGCTTTGTAAGGGTAAACCTTTAAGTACTTCTATCTTTTTCAAATAGCAAATTAGCATTTTTTTTGCTGCCTTGTTACTAATTTAATGAGCTGAATGAGCAGTTTGAAGAATTGTGGCTGTAAAGATCTGTCTTGACAGCCACAGCCCTTTACATCTGCTTTTACATTTTCTAATTAATTAAAATTTAAAAACAACAACAACAACAAAAAAAACCCCACACAAATTATCTTATTCCAGGTCTAGATGGCAGGAAATAAGTCAGTATTTTTAACCTGCACAGCATCTTTGTTCATTTATAAGCAATTTGTTTTTAAAAGCAAACTATTCCATTTAGGAAATAGATGTGGAGTATGTTTTTTTGTGTATGCATACATATAAATGCACAGATAAACGCACATATACTTTTGGACTTGCTTGCTTACACACAGATGTAAAAAGAAATACGCTTTATTTAGACAACCACAGCAAAGAGTTAAATATGGTAGCAAAATTATTCTAGCTTATTTACTTCTAGCAAGAAAGGAAAGCAGCTACCTTGTCTGTTTTACAGTCAGAACCACTGGTCTTCGTGAGGGGTGGGGAAGCAATATACAACATATACATTTAAGAGCTCAGCACAAACTCTTTGGGAGATGGAGTTCTTAACACCAGGCTTTTTATCAAATTTCTGAATTCGAGGATAACACTGATGGACACTAAACAGAACTGCCTCCTGTCAGAAACGATAACAACTAGGATTTCAGGAAAGAATGGAAAATAGTAGAAGAGAGTTACGCATTCCACTGAAAAATGTTATTTAAAACTTTCTTCAGACTCTTATTCAACATTACGAACAACTGGATGTATAAAATACTTAGGAGTAAATAATTCATTATCCATTGACAAATTTGTTAAGCAAGATACATTTTTTTTCACGCGAGAGGTGTTTAAGTTTTCAGTTAATGGTATGTGAACTTTATAGAGACATACAAAGTAATATCTATAGGCATTTTATGTCACTGTTAATCTGCTAATGGAGCTTTGCAGAAAGACTAAAAGCTAATATGAAGCTTTACATCAAGGCAGCTCTGTCTTATCCTTTCCACATCATTACTGATGTGAATGTCTGCATTACGAGACCTGGCAAGGCCCCACAAGCCTGCAATTATTTAAATTACCTGAAACCAGATTTTACTTTGGCTCAGTATTTTTCTTGCTTAAGCTACCTGAAACTGAAGCTATGATGCTGACGTAAACAATTCTCCTATAGATTATGCAAGAATTTTGCTGAATTGTCACCCAAAATTCTGGAAATCCTTTCTTGAAATTAGATGAATTTTTTCTGAAACGAGTGAACACTGCTTCCAGAAGTAAAGTTCTAAACAGATTTTTTTTGGCAACTTTTTACAAGATCATGTAAATATAACATAAAATGTAAAGAGTTGAAGGGCTCTGTTATAATGACTAAAAGTCAGGGGATTGGCCCATTTTTATGATGACCACACAAAGGTGATTTGCATGGAGTGCTGGACTCCACCGGCAGATCTTGTGCAAGGTTAGCACCGGGGAATAATTCCAAGAATGTATCCAGCCCTACTGGCATTGTCTGTGGCCACCTGCAACATCTGCAAAATAGTAGCACAATTACTATTTTCTTTTCGGAAGCGTTCCAAGAACAGACTGCAGGGCCCTGTCTTGTCACTAAGCAATGCAGGACTCCTCCTCTGCTAATCCTGATTTTCAGGCTCTCCAAAACCCACACCCAACAGCTTTGCTATTCATGGGAGTTACCTTCTTTGCAATAATGACTAGGGAGTTCAAAGCAAGCTGAGACCATGCCAAAGACATGTTTCTATGCCCGAGTAAAAAGTTACAAACAACCAGAGCACAGGGTCCTCCATCTGCCCTTTTCCAATAGGATGCTACTATGTGTCCTCTCCAAATATTTAAGAGTAGCATGATTGCCCTCCCAAGCAGGTGCTTCAAGTAATGCTACCTGTTCTTCCATACCTATGCCTAGGGTCGGATACTTGGTTCTTGAAATCTCTTTCCAGACTATAGGAATTCACTACTTCCTTGTGAACAGCCTGGCATTCTGAGTAGGAAACAGAATAATTTTAAATTCAGAATTTACTCTTCCTTTTTGCGTCTATAATTGGGAAGAAGCTTTACCTTTCTTTCATCCCAAAACTCTTGCCCTCCAGAGATACAGTCTCACAGATCTCAGGACCTCCACTGAAAACAAAGCTATTGCACAAAAGAGAGCTAAACCACAGTAACACCATTGTGAAACCAAGATTAAATTTAAAAGCGTATGTGTGTTTACCTAGTGTTTTGTAGATTAAAGTTTAAAATGGACTTTTCTTATCCAAGGGTATGTTCAGCAAAGTTATGCATACAGCTTTGTTTAGACAAATTAAAGGCATCTTGTTTTTCCACACTCCCTCCAATTTATCGTCTCTATTATATCATATGTATTGGGAAACAGTTTCATTTCTGTAATTACATTCTATTAATCAGTGCCTCCAAAGGCAACTAAGCAACAAGTGATAGCTTTGTAAGTAAATGGAAGGATTCAGTGTTTTACTAGTGAATCGAGCTTCCTGGGATGCGACGCTGGGACTGGAGCGCTGCGGAAGGAAACATCAAGTTCCACATTCCTTGCTTGTCTCTGTCAGAGTCACTGCTGTGCAGCCAGGTGGCACTCCTCGCTGGACGGCCTTTGGGACATTTCTCTGCATTCCTTTTCATAAAGAAAAGAGAGAGAGAGAATAACATTATGATTCCCCTCTGCCCTTCAGCTGATGCTCAGCAAAACAGTTTGCAAGCAGACTTGAACTTGCTGTGGTTCTTAACATTTTTAACCATCAGTGTGACAGAGAATCCAGTTCAGCGTCAGCTAAATCCCTGACAGCCTTCCCTGGACCTCTGATACATGTCACACATGCATAATTTTAAAAAAATACATTAAAAAAATCGTGTCTCTGCTACATTCTTTGTCATAAAATTGCCACTGTCTCCATTTTGAGAAGGCCTGCCAAAGCGCTGCTGCATACACACTGGGGTTTTATCCAAGTGCTATACCAGCATTTTAACACGATTTTCTGTATCTCACCTCACTCACAGCTATATTTAAACACAGAGGAAGTGTATTAACTGTTCACCATGATAATTCTTAGATGACATAATCTTCTGACAATTACAAAAACGCATTGAACGTAACCCTATGTCAAATTGCATGTAAATCCATCTTCATAAAAGATATGAATGACATATGCCTACGTATGATTTCTGTGAAGAATGTGTTCTTTTTCCAACAGTCTGAACAAGCAGACGACAGCAAAAACACACTAAGAGTCCTAAGGCCAGCCTGGAATGCGGCAGCCCCTCACGCAGCAACTACAGGTGTTGCCAACAATCCGTAAGCCCCCGCCGCATGAGGAAAGGGAACAGGGCTGTGGCCCAGCGCGATGGCGGGCCGGCAACCCTCACCAGAAGGGGAAGAAAGTGCCTCTGCTCTGTGTATATTGTGTGAACTTTGGAGGTAACTGGGGAAGGTCTGAGCGTCACGGTGGCAGGGCGTGTGTCCCTCACGGCCCGGTGGTAGTTTTCACGCCAACACCTGGAAGGCTGGCAGCGGTGAGAGACCGGGGGCGGAGCGGCGGGCCAGGCCGCCCACACAAGCCTCTGCGGGGCACAGGACACGGCTGCCCCGCGGGGACACCCCGTTCCGCGGGCACATCGCGCCGCTCCCTGCCCGCCGTCCGGGATCCCACCGAAGCGAAGACAC
>VWZL01003399.1:853328-924790 GCA_013396915.1 Stercorarius parasiticus | reverse complement strand
CCTTTGTTGTGGCGGCCGGGACTGCGGGCGGGCCGGGCACCGGCGTCCGGGCGGCGCGGTGCGGTGAGTGGCCGCGGCCCGTCCCCGGGGTGTGCCCCGTCTGCGGGGCCGCTTCAGAGGAGCGTCGCCTCCTCTGCGGCCCTGTCGTGCTGCTGGTGCGGAGCTGACATTCCCGAAATGCTAATTCGATGTACGGGCTGGGCGCCGTGTAATTAAGCGGTGCGGCTGTTTTGAACCCTGCCACCGGCGGAGGTGGGTTTCATGTGGAGCCGTACGTGAAGAGAAAAAAGAGAACAATTTGGAGCAATTGGTGGGGTTTTTTCAGTCAAAATGCATTCACTTGTAGTCTCTGTAACTTGTTTTTTCGTTATTATTATTTTTCTGCATTCTGTTTTCGCTCTAGTATGGAAGTATTGCATAATTTAATGTCACCTTTTTGGCATTCGTGGTGCAGAATGCTGTGAGGGAAGAGTGGGATTGTTGCAAAGAGCTCTGCTGGTCACCTCTCAAGCATGGTGAGATGAGGATTACTGTGGTGGCTCTAAAGCAACAGCTGATCTAAGCAGGGTGAAAAAATGGATTACTAGAGGGTAAGCCAGTGAAAATATCCGTGTGAGGAAGAATAGGCTAGTACGTCAGAGGACGCTTATTTGCTGTGTGTTGGAGTAGAAAAAGGTTTGAATCACAGCGTTCAACTGTACAAAGTTTGGTGAAGGTTTTCTATTAAGGCCTTAGTATATTCAATATAGTTCATTTGAAATAACAAATCATGCAATCTCAGGGTAAAATGAGTGTCAGTGAGTTGCACTAACTGTTGTGGGAAACCACTGCAATAAAAAATTTGGCCTACAGACTTTTTTTTGTAATTTTTGTAATTTTGTAAACTCTTTTGATATAGAATAACTGGAAGATGATTGAGGGCGCATCAGAAACGGAGCCACTAGGTACTGACCGGGCCCTGAGTCCCCCATGGGGTCTGCACCCCCACTCTGGAGTGGCCTCTGGGCAGGCCCAAGAGTCATATGTAAGTGACTGTGGGATGGATTAGAAGGTGAAATAACTTGATGCAAAACAGCCAGCTTCTTAAATATGTATTACTTCTTCGCATTCAGTTTTTCTCTGACGTAGCTCAGCAAGATGCTGAGGTTATGGGTATGCATTGCAGCTGTCATTGAAGTCAGTGCACCAAGACTTCTAATTAGGCATCGCTTCTCCCTTTAAACATATCACCGTGCTCTCAGTATGACACTTAAGATTCGAACTATATTATTTCTGTGTTGTATTTCTGAGTTGTTAAAGATTTCATATTCCTTGCCCAGTTTTGTGAATGCATATTCTATACTATTGGCAAGTGATCTATTTCAGGTGATAAATAACAGTGAAATTCTAAAGTAAGCATTATTCCTGTTTACTTGTCTTCCAGAATATTAAACTTTCCTTTATCAGGTGAATGCATATGCATATTAAATTTTTTCGAAGGGAGGTAACTTAAAGAGAAAGACTATGTGAAGTTCACTTCTACTTGATAAATACTTTCCTAAAATACTAAAATAGTATATTTATATGCATAAGAGTGTATTTTTTTTTTTTTAAGAATTGTTTTCTATGCTTTTAACATCATGAGAGGATTCTTGCTGTTGGCATGTTCTTAGAAAATGAGTGAGAACGGAACAAGAGTGAAACCTCTCTCTGGAAAATTTAAGAGTAGCTAGTCTACGTTCCAAATAGCTTGTTTAAAGGACATCTTGTCCATTGGAGCTACAGAGAAAAGATGCGTCAGGTTTGTGGCAAGAATTTTCTTTTTTTCTTGATGTAGATTTATTAGGAGGAAGAGAAATTTAAATTCAGAACTAGGTGAAGATGATAATGGTGAGTGAACAGGAGAAAGAAGGACGGAGGACAGGTGTGGAACAGTGCTGTTCTGAAAAGACTGGGTAAGATAAAAAGATTCTAGCAAAAACCTGGTTGGTAGAAGGCACCTGAAATGTTAGGCTCTAATACTCATTTACTTTCATTTATACCTCAAGCTAATGCTGTGCTTCAATCATTCTTGAGCATTAGTGCTTGAGCTGATCAGATTGTGACGTTATGTGCCATATGTGCTGGCAGGAAGCGATATAGTGGGATGGACCAAAGATGCAGCTTGAGCTGTAATCTTGAGTTTCCCTGCTGTTCTTTGCTTTTTAATTATTATTATTTTTATTTATACACATACGCACACCACTGAATGTCAGAAAAACTGATATATTTCATAGGGGATGGTGTGTAAGCCTATGTATATTTATAATTTCATGATAGTGTTACAGTGCTGCTTTTTATTTTGACAGCATGATGCTTATAAGAGAAGTCTGAGCTCATCAGCCTACAAAACCATCAATTAGGTGAAAATCTTCTCTAGTAGGTTTACTGTTCTTTTCTAGCTATTTGTCCAATGGGAGTGTTGCTCTGAGAGCAAATGCACACTAAACATTTTCATAATATTGTTAATGTATGAGCTTATCGGTGTACTTCAAATCTTCTTCAGAAGTTCAGTATCCAAACTATGTTTTGATATTATGTTATATTTCTTAGCAGGACCCCAAAAATGCTGTTGGTAGTCCCATATCAAATATGGAGGGTGCCAATCATCCTTTATCCTAATTTATATGGGCAATATAAATAAAGTAAGTGAAGTTAAGTGTTAGAATTGGCAAAGGCTTTTATGTTCAGGAAACCTGTTCTTTTAAAACTACAGTGGAAAATGGAAGACAACTTCTTGCAGATGCTGGAAGCTTCCTAAGCAAAGTACTGAGTATTATGCTGATTTTTCCATCAATAGAATATACAAATAATTAATTTTAAGACTGTCTTGAAGATATATAGGGTGGCTTCCTGTTTAGTCTTGAGTCTGGTAGATCCAGTTGAAAAGAAAGATGGTCTTGCTGTTCCTTTCTTCAAAGGGAGTCTTAGTCTGAATTTTTCTAGTAGTTCTGTGATGAGGGGTCTCAGTATAGCTTTGCCTAAATTCTACTTTGTCTTTTGGCAAGGAAGTTAATTTAATTTGTATAAAAACCACCAGTGCCATAAAGCATAATAGAAGAGACATGCAAATGCATTAGGTGAGGTTGGGAATTAAGATGTTGATACTAAACTGCTGGTTAAATTTGTGTTGATTCTTTTTTTTTCCTTTAGTGTATAAGGGTAGGGTTGAATTTTTCTCTGGGAGCAAAAATCCATATCCAGTTGCCAAAAGGGGAAGTTGAAGCAGTGCTAATATGGAAAGGAAAAAGCATCTTTCTACAAGTTCTGCGTTTGGATTTGTGTGTCTATCTGCTTTCTTTCCTGCAGCAAAGCTTTCTGTAAGCCGTATTTTTTTTTTTTTTTTCCCTTTGACTTTACTAGCTGAGAAGGGGGCGCGTGGTCTCTGGGTGTGTCTTTCATGAGACCCATCCAAATACTTGGTGACTGGAGTCTTCTGTGACTAAAATGAGACTTAAACCTGGCCATTTTTAAAAAGAAGTTAGGCCATTTCATCTGGCACAATTAGGTCTCTGTTGTTCCAAAATAAACTATGCTGCTATAATCAAATGCTTTCCTAGTCAAACATTCTCGAAAAAACTTACTTGGAAAAGAGCTGGCATAAAACCATGAGGAAGATGGAAAATTTGTGGATTGAGACAATGTAGTACAAAACCCCCTCTTATTAATGCCTGAATTTTTGTATCCTCTCAAGTTCATTAGCAGTGGTTTATGATGAACAGTAAGAAGTTTCACTAGAGTATTTGTCTCTTCCCCTCTTCTCTGGTAAATAATTAATTTCTTCTTAATACTTTTTGAGTATCTTATTTGGATTATTCAAACTCATTATATCTGTCCTTTGATTGCTTATTACCAGTTTCTGTGTATCTCAAGACAGATAAGTAGCTTATGGACTCTAGTTTTCCAAGGCCAACGTATCTGGAGGCTTCATCATCTCTTTAGCTTGTCTTCAGAGCTGCGTTACCCACAGTTGGTTGTCTTTCAGCATCTTAGTTGCTACATTTCCACATAAGTAACTGGTTGTGTGAAGGGAATTAAGAATTATTTTTATTTCCCCTTTTGAATTAAAAGGGGGAGCAGCTGGGGTAACTATAACTTATTGCTGTGGACGTCTTGCTCTGTATGGTCATGTTTCTGTACTCATTTTTCTGATCACTGTTATAGTACAGTCTCCCCTTGTTCCTTGGGGAATCCCTCCTGATGATGATACTGACTTCTCTCTTCTTTTGTGCGCTCTCCTAATCAATTTAAGTCAGGTGAAGACTTTGCTATTGCCAGGAAGCAAAGTTCTGTCAGTTCCTTGTGTCAGCATTAGTGTCCTTGTGTCCGTGGGGTGAGCCGATGTCAGAGTGGTGGTCTAGCTAACCATACAGCTCCATTGCGGGTGCCATGAAGTGGCTGGGGACGTGTGGTTGAGTGCAGAGGGGAGAAGAGGGACTACTCCTTTCTGCAGAACCATGGCTTAAAATGAATTTTTCCTGATGTGAAACTGCAGTCTTGTAGCCACTAGATTTTTTTTTTTTTAAGAGCTCCTGATGAGGCAGTGCTAACATGGCTTGGCTGTGTTGTAGGGTTTCTCCCCATATCCCCAGATAGTTTTCAGCAGATCAACTTGTGAGCTACAGCTGTAAAGCCTTTTTAAGGTTTAAAAAAAAAAAATTAGAACAGCTTCTACTTTTAAGTCAGGCTTCAGGAACCATACAAGACTTAGAAGCAGAATTTATTTTAGGTTTCCTAAGAGAAGTACATGCTACAACTTTCATGTCCTTGAAGGAATTGTGTTGCAAAGGAGCCTGGGCATTGAATCCATGAGAGCTTTAAACAAGCTGATTGCTGGCAGCTCTGGCCTTGGCCTGTCACTGCCCCAGCTGCATCTTCTTTCTGCTGGCTGGAGAGCTCATTAGAGCCACTTCAACACATGAGTTGGAAAAGCTAATCCAGTGACACGAGTGAGGAGAGCTAAGGAAGGGCCAGCAACATGCAGCTGGAGGCAGGTGAGCAAATGGGACTCTGGCAGTCAGACTGGCTTAGGCCACCTTGGGTTTGCAGCTTTAGATTCTTCATAAAGCATATAGACAGATACAGGTGTCCTTGTGAAGGAAGAACAAAAAGCCTTGGCTTAATTGCTATACGCTACTTCAAAAATGGAGTAGGAGGAAACTGTATTTTTGGTGTGCTGTGCTTTTTGTATGTGTTAGAAACATTTGAGTTTGTATGTAAGATCCCTAGATAATGATGTAGTAACTGGTTCGTTTTTATGCTCTTTGAACTTCAGTGTATGCATTTCAAAAAGGAAAATTGTACATGTTGCAGACTTGGTAAACACAATATTTTCACACTGGAGGAGGATTGATTTCTTGGTAGATTCATTTATTTGGGCCCCTATCTATGCATAAGACAGAAATAAAGAAGATGCAGATGCATTGTTAGGTCTTAACTGTGACTTCATAATCAGCCTCTTGAAATCAATTTCCTAATCCTGTCTATTTAATTTTTGTAATGCTACAATCTAGCTTGTAAAAGTGTACTTCTATGTCTTTTAGTAGCCAACGTTTGTTAACCGAGCATAAAATATTGATCATAGCTAAAATTCTCTCTTCTTTCCCCTTTTAGGCTGCCATCATGACGGCTGAAGAAACAGTGAATGTTAAAGAAGCTGAAATAATTAAGCTAATACTAGATTTTCTGAACTCAAGGAAACTTCATATCAGTATGCTGGCTCTTGAGAAAGAAAGTGGAGTCATTAATGGCCTGTTTTCAGATGACATGCTTTTTCTAAGGTAGGACTTCTTTCTCTGGTGCTTAAATACCACATATATGAAAACATACAATTGGACTGTGTCTCTGCGTGCAGCCCTGTGCCACTAAAGAGGAAGTGTTATGCCTGCCTTGTATTCTGCTTCTTTCTGATCCCAATTCTGGTCCAGCTGTGTAGTTAATGACCTCCTCCTGTGAGCTGCTTGAAGTAACTGACTAGGCATCATCAACACATGTTTAGAGTTAGATTTTTTTATTTGCTTGTTCATTCATTTTAACTTGGTTATTTTTCTGGCATGCTAATGAATTGAAGTGGGAAGGAGTCTCAACAAGTGCCAGTGTCAGTGCGGGCTAAGTTGGGGAAAGCAGTGCGAATAGGATGGGAGAGCAAGACCCTCGGTTGGCAGCAGTGATCTGTTATTATCTGTTTATCAAGTCACATGGAACTGAATATGTAGATCACTGACTTCTAAAATAAATAAAATATTTTGACAATATCCTAGTGCTAAGATCTAGGACGAGTGGAGTGGTTTCTAAAGCTTTTCCCAAAAAATATTATCTGCATTTCAAAATAATACCTAGATCTCTCTTAAAGTTAACAATGTGAAAGGAGTCTCTGCTGTCACAAAGGCATGAGAGTTGGTATGATTTACCATTCATCATATTGCCCTCAAAATTATTAAAGGAGTCACTGTAGATGCACACTAGATTTTTAGCATTGCTGTTTTCTATTTCATGCCAAAGGTATTTAATAACTTTGTCGAAGCATGAGAAGATAACTTATCCATCTGTTCTTAACACATTAAAAAATGTATTTTATCACTGAACAAGATTTCTCACCTGGCTTCCTTCTTATTTTAAAAGGAATTTAAAATTATGTTTTAAAATAGTTCAAAATTGTGGATATTGGAATAAAATGAAAGAAGAATTAGAGAAAGATTGAAGTTATTAATCCTGTTTGTTAGTTTTATTCTTAGCTTAGTTGGAGTATACCTCTAATAAGAAACTCACTCCTTGTAGATCTGGGCCTTTTATAGAGAACTCCGTGTGTGATACAAGGGTATGAAGAAATTGAACTAATCCACCTGTTCAGTCTAGCACACTGGTCTTGGAGTTGGCATAGTTCCTGCCAAACTATTACTCTTATGTTCTTAATATGGGAGTTGTTTTTTTTTTCTCCTCCTCCCCTTATAAAATAGGCCCAGCGGTATTTATACAATTAATATTAACTCACTTTTAAGTTTGCTTTCATTCTTCAGGACACATTCATTGACTCAATATATTTATTTGTATTCTTCAAGTAAGATTTTTTTAAAATAAGAATAACGGATAAAGCAGGAAACACAGGACCATTTTGTCCTTTTTGATCTGTCTTTAAAAGTAATTAATATTTGCCCTTCTTGTATGCAGTTATTTTTACAAAATATTGAGAAAGGACTTGGATTTTGCTCTTATTACTAGTCAGATCAGACAGTCATCTTGGCATCTATGCAAAGCATTAATTTTTCAAAGCAGGCTGATCACCTGTTGTAGATTTAAATGACTGTTGTGTTTTTGAATGAGCTGCTTACTTAAAAAGGAGGAGGATGTTCTTGTCCAGTGAAATTAAAGGAGTGACTCTTTCTTTCACTAGGCAGTTGATTCTTGATGGACAGTGGGATGAGGTTCTTCAATTTATTCAGCCTCTTGAATGTATGGAAAAATTCGACAAGAAAAGGTAAAATAGAATGTATGTCAGAATTCCATTTTTTGAATTGTGGAAAACATGAATTTCTAAGTATTGTGTATGAAAGCACTAGTTCTAAGTTTGTTGTTTTTTTTTTTTCTTTAGTTCTTGGGTTTTTTCTAACCTATACACCATTCCTAAAGTGTATACATGTGTTTTTTTAACTTAAACTATGAAAAATATGTGCACATAGTCTGTAATGAGTTTTCATTTTCCATACACTTTAGGAATATGGTGCCTGGTTTTGTATTTGGCTGCTCTGTCATATTTCTATTTAAGAAATTAGTATAATTGCTATATTTTTTTCTTAGTAGCCTTCTGATATTTTAAATGTAATATTTCTGAAAGCAATAATTGAAAAAGACATTTTCTGTTAAAATATAATGTTGTGGTTACCAATTTGTTAAAACTTGAGATCAGAGTTCCTTGTTCTAATGGCCAATTTCTATGCCTAACTCAAAAATTAGCTGTAAAATACTCTGTTTATTTCTGACAGAATGTTTAGCTACTGGATCAAGATTTATAGTATTTCACTTCTCACCTGCAGATTTCGTTATATTATAATGAAGCAGAAGTTCTTGGAAGCCTTATGTGTAAACAACGCGATGTCAGCAGAAGATGAGCCTCAGCATGTAAGAATTCTCTGTTTTGTGAAAACTTTTTCTTGTTGTCAAGAAGCCTATTGAGGTATTCTGATTAAAGGCAAAGCGGAAGCTTCCAGCACTGAATACACAAATTTGAGCTATTACCAAATGGTTTCATAAACGATGGAAAAAATAATTGGTATCCTTTGGAAATTAATGTGGCTCCCAGGTCTCAAGGAGGATTATGTATACAAAGGTTGCTTGAAACTTAGCAGCGTAGATCAGTAACCATATGCCATGTTTGTGGTCCTGACCCAGAGATTTACTTTTATGCCATTATGCTAAAGTACAGGACTCTCTTTTTTTCAAAAGAGTTCTGAAGTAAGCCTCAGAATTACAGAAATTTACTGTCATAATCAGGACCAGGTGAAAGATTCCAATTTGAATTAATCTAAACTTAATTTCTGTTGCTTTTAGAGAGAAAGGACGCAGTTGTTTCTTCAGAGGGAACAGATGTGTTCACAAAGGACCAATTCAGTTAAATGTACAAACAGCACATCAGGCTTTCAATATAGAAAGAGACATTAACTCAAACTGACAAAGAAGGTGTGCAGATTGTAGAAATTAATTATAGTTTTTCATTTAAGTTGATAATACATGAATACCAGATTTCTAACAAATGTTATGAACTTATTCTTAATTTTTAAGACAATTGATTTTGTTTTCAAAACTGAATTGATTTTAATTCTCTGTCCCATTACACATACATTGTACTGCAGGGTCTTCTCTTGACAGTGCAGAGAAAGCTAAAAGGAAGCCTTTATTTATAGTTGTAAAGGGAAGGTGTACTATTCCTCTAATCACTCAATCCCTATAATGTTACTAGATGGCAGTAGAGAAAAAAAAATCAGGTTTCTGTCTGTTTCTGATTTTTTGCTTTGAATGTAACCAAATGTGTTGGCATGTTGTGGATGAAAGGCTGCTGTATTGAGCAGAAGCTAGGTAACATGGGTAAGTGGGGGGGGTTTATTATTTTTTTTTTAAATCTTTGTAACTAAAAATACCAAGCAGTGTGTAGTTAGTGTGGTTCTTGGCTTTTAGCTATCAACAAGCTTTGTACTAAAGCCCTCTATTCATTTGGTGGTCTTATCTTCTGAGAACTACTTAAGCTTTTTTTTTATTTTTTTTGATTGAAGAGCAGAAAATCTCAATATAAAAGACAACTCAAAGTTGCTAATCACTGGAAACTAGAGAAATCTACAAGCCTTTTATAACTTATGCTAATAGCTTTTCATAGACATAAAAAAGGGAAAAAACCTTCAGTTGGCTTTGAGAATGGAAGTAACCTTCTGTGCTACAATAGGATTGTAGCTGTTTAGCTACAGATTCAAAATTTGAGGCCTATCAAACCTGCCGTGACATGAAGAAGTTCCATAGATCTGTAGAAAGTGGGACTGGGGATGATCTCAGGAAGTAAGAGCATCCAGAAATTTGGCTCTGTTAACTACATCTGCATCAGCAATTTTGGACTCTATATTGTATTAAAACATAAACAGTAATAGTAATAAAGAAATGATAGTGGAGAAATTCTGCTACTGCCTGTTCTTCTTCAGCTAACTGTTTTATTGTAGAAACTTATGTACTACAGACTACTCTGTTAATATTTCTGTAGCTGGAATTTACAATGCGGGAGGCTGTACAGTGCCTACATGCACTGGAAGAATATTGTCCCTCTAAGGAAGACTACAGTAAACTCTGTTTGCTGCTGACGCTGCCTCGCTTGACCAACCACGCAGAATTCAAGGACTGGAATCCTAGCACTGCACGGGTTCACTGCTTTGAAGAAGCCTGCGTCATGGTGGCAGAGTTTATTCCTGCCGATAGGAAACTGAGCGAGGCTGGCTTCAAAGCAAGTAACAATCGCTTATTTCAGCTTGTAATGAAGGGATTGCTTTATGAATGTTGTGTGGAATTCTGTCAGAGTAAAGCAACAGGAGAAGAAATCACAGAAAGTGAAGTATTGCTGGGCATTGATCTCTTGTGTGGTAATGGGTGTGATGACTTGGACCTTAGCTTATTATCGTGGCTGCAGAATCTGCCAGCTACTGTTTTTTCTTGTGCTTTTGAACAAAAGATGCTTAATATTCACGTTGATAAACTCCTCAAGCCTACAAAAGCTGCATATGCTGATCTTTTGACGCCTCTTATCAGCAAACTTTCTCCTTATCCATCATCCCCAATGAGACGGCCTCAGTCAGCAGATGCTTACATGACCCGCTCCTTAAACCCTGCCTTAGATGGGCTGTCGTGTGGATTAACGAATCATGATAAGCGAGTCACAGACCTTGGGACCAAAACTTCTCCAATGTCGCACTCCTTTGCTAACTTCCATTACCCAGGAGTACAGAATCTCAGCCGAAGTCTCATGCTTGAGAATACTGAGTGTCACAGCATTTTTGAAGAGTCACCTGAGCGGTAAGTGCAACTGTAGCTTTATTTTTATCTTGACTTGTGTTGCACTTTATCCTAGGGGGTTCTTACCTACAATGTAACTTTGAACATAATTGTAACATTCAAACATGATTCAACTGTTGAAATTCTGCTGTAATTAAAACTCTATATACAAGGGGGTTTCTTCCTTACATCGTTATGATCAAAGTAAATTTTCATATTTGGTCTTGAACCTTATAGATTCAATCTGGACTTTCTTAAAGCTGAAATCCCAGCACAGAGCACAAATATGCTCCAATTATGTAACATTCAGCTAAGATTTATGTTCAGTATTAGTGAATTATTTCATTCTAGATAAATAAATGGAGAATGTGGAGTAGCTATAGCTCCATCTTCTTTTCCCATCCCATTCTGTCATCACGTGTCTGTAAATGTTGGTCCTGACACTGTAAATGATTAAGTATACTTCAAAAATTTACATACAGAAATAGTCCAAATGAAGTCAGTGGAAATGACCACATGCCATCATTGTAGCATTGCTCTATCGCTTAACAATAGTAGTTCAGCTTAAATACTCATTTACCATTTTCCAAAACAAATCTGAATAAGGCTGATGAATGTATTACTTGAACACAGTTGGGTTATGATAGCGGTGAATGCCATTAATAACTTCTTTCAATGCGATGTAGGTTGCAAAACTTGACTTCTCTCCTTCCTTAAGAACTAAAGCCTGTATCAAAACTTTGTGCTTTTTACCTTCTGAGAGAAAAGTGCTGGTAACTAGGAGAAATGGTACTTGTCAGTTAAGAGCTTGTCATCGTGTTTTTGCTTGGCCTTAATTTTGATCAGCAGTTCTACCCCTTTTGTAAACATTACATCCATGCCTCTCTAGAAAGCAGGTGCCAGCTGTTTTGGCTGTTAGAGAACCAGGTGGGTAACTAGCACTGCGCTTGGGTGCACTGGCCAGCAGAGGACACTGGTAGAGCTGTGGCGTTAATCCCATCTGCAGTTGGTGACAATTGTCTATTTGTTTTGCCTTACAGCAATATTTTGCATCTTGTGTTAAGATAAAAAGCAGCTGTAACTAAACTCAATAAAAGGGAAACAAACACCATCATACTGATGTCACTTCACCAATAACAATGGAAATTTTTGCACTAATGTATGTCTTAATACATTCTCTTAATCCTTATCTTGAAAGGAGCTATTTCATTTGATTCTAAAATCGACTTTAAATCTTTGGTTTTACCAGCCTCTTCACAACTGGAGTTTGTTTATAGATAGCTTAAGTCTTATGGAAGTATCTCTTGAGTTCCTTTTTTAAAAAGTGTACTTCCTGAAGATACGAATAAATTGTGAATCCTCTAATTTTACTCATCTGTATGCACAAACCTTAACATTTGTGCCTGTAGTCCAGGGACCAGTGTTAAAACTCATTCTGGAAAGTTTTCTTTTCCAATTTTAGTGTACTAGAATAATTCTGCACAAATAAACAGTTATCTTGTAGGCTAAATAAAGTGGTAAATTGCTGCAGGTTTTTTTGTGTAGGCATTTACATGTAATGTTAAGTGAAGGTGATAGATATTAACATGCCTTTTCATTAAAAAATACACCTCTTGAGGGTTAGAATTAGGCTAAGGCACCAGACCCATAGTTTCCAAGAAGGCATTACATTTTTCAGAAAAAATCCGGCTTCAGATTAAGTGTCCAATTTAAATGGCAGTATTTGCAAGGGCGGAAGCTGGGAAGCTGAACTTTATGTAAATCTGGCCCTTGCTTTTTCTTGCAAATGACAGAAATATGGTATTTCTTTTACAAGTTGTATTCTGCAAGCATTACTCGTCTTTCAGTTAGCTAAGTTACTTTCGTTATTACACCCAAGAAATTCAAAATACCTTCTTAAAGATCTTTGCTCCAAGTCACTGAGTAAAGAGGACTTTGTAAGTTGACAAAACTGAACACGGGAATCCAAGGCTTGTAATGTGTTCTGCACACTTACTGATTGCTAAAGCTCAGTACGAGTTTCATGCAGAAATACTTACATGATACAAGAATAGCAAAACTGATATAAACATTTTCCTATGTAACATTTCCAGGAATGTCCAAGCTGATGGATGGTAAGTATATTTTAAATTCAGATTTATAGTGGTAATCATACTAGTATCTTACAGAAGACATTAGTCACATAGTATATCTAATATGTTCCATGCACATAATTGCTTTGAAAACAGGAGATCTTGAATAACTTGCTAGTTAAAGGGTGTATAATTCAAACGTAGGGATAGAAACCATGGAATTTGGATATCCCGTGGTAGTACGGCTTTTTGGAAAATGTGGGGACAAGGGACTGTCTGTCTAGCACTGACTGTGCTATTTGTCAGGGGTTTGGTTTAGTGTAACCCATTGCAAGTGGCATTTTTTACTAAGCAATATCTTCAGTTTTATGTGACTTAAGAAGTTTGTGTACTTCTGTTATCAGATTTTACTCTAGAATGTTATCTTTCTCTATTTACCAGGGGATTTTCTACTCTTAATTTTTCTCTAATTAAGCTTCTCTTCTCTTCCATGTTTCTGCAAAAAGTGATACTCCCGTGGAGCCACAGCATCCCATCAGCAGTGAGACTTTGTGCCAGAGTTCAGCTCCAGAAAAGGAACCAGTTAATGGAGCACAGAGTCAGGGATCAGCCAAACAAGAAAAAAATGAGGTAGTGGTTGTTTGTTTAAAAATAATGAGGCCCTTTGAGCTGTGTTCTGATCACTTCATAATGATTTGCCTTTGTGTTGAGAACTTCATGCATGACAATGGGTAGCTTTGAATCCTGTTTTTACTATAGTGAAAATACCATATTGTGTCTTATATAAGTTACTCTTTTTTCTGTGGTATACAGTTTTGCTGTCATCTGTGTCTGTAATGCAGCTGATTAGTGTGCCTTCTCACATCAGCAGTGTTGCTAAACTGTTGTGTATATCTTAAAAAACAAACAAAAAAACAACAAAAAACCCCAACCAAAACCGCAAAGCTTTGCAGTACTCAGCGCCAGTAATGTTAGATTAAAGAATGCTTAAGTGTTCTTAGTGTTTTAGCAAGGAATTTGGCATGTTGCCTGCAATTTTTGGTGTTAACACTGGGTTTCATAAGTCATCTTAAATCATTATCTGTTTAGAACACAGAGAAATTAAAACTGGATAATTCCCTAGGAAATGTATCTTTGCTGTTCAGAATCCAATAGCGTAATCTTTTTTTGGATTCATCTTTGAAGGCCTGTGCCTTGACTGCCCTTTTTTTTTTTCCTTTTTTCTCATTAACAGCAATGTGGGAAAAGTGAAATAATAGTTCAGTAGGGATCAATGAAAACAGTTATCCATTCTGTCCTTTTCCCACAGTTTTAAATATCTGTCTCTTAAATCAGTAATGATGAATAACATTGAGCATGCAGCCTGTTTTGTTTGCAGACGCCAGTTTGATTTTTCTTAAGTAAACTTTGTCTGGGCTTATGACACCTATATGGTACTGAAAACCAGTCTAGTCTTGACAGGGCTATATTCTTGTAGACTCTGGATGCTTGAGTGAGGCAATGGGGCCTACTGGAGGATTAACAAAGTCCTCCAAATTTGAGGACTTCACTCCCCTGCAGGACTTTGCTGAGTAACTTCTCTGCTGCACAACAGTGTTGTGTATGCACATGGGCAGTAAGGGGAGAGAGGAAAGAGCTTAGCTAGACGTCTAACACAGCAGACTTCAAAAGGCAAAAAACTGAATGCAGTATTTATAGGAGAGAATGAAGAAAGCAGATACTGTGCTGTGGGTGAAGATGTTGGCCAGACTATTATACACAAGTAGAAAAGAATATAGTACCCAGTCCAATTTCACCTTGTTTTGTTTTCCACATCGTAGTGATATATGTGTATATCTGTGCGAGTAAGAAATTCGTTAAAGTTTCTTTTTGTAGCTTTATTTTTGCATTGTTCCTGAAGAGATTGAGTTAGAAAACAGAGTTTATAGAATAGAGCATCTGGGAAACGTATTTTAGATTTAGGCTTTAGTTTGGGTAACAATGACACAGAATCCAAAGGATCAAAGGATTGAATCCAACTGCAACAAACAAGTATCAGTCATGGAAAGAAGTATAGACAAGAACATACCCGTTACTTAGAAGAATTATAATGCAATGACGGGGGAATAGTTCATGTATTTGAAATGCAGAGAATGAATGCTTTCTGTACTTCTGAAGATAACTTCAGAGTTTCTAAACTGCAGGTTTTCATCTCGGGAAACCTAAGGTGGTAGACTTTTTACAAATGCAACAGCACTAGGAAATCCATTGTAAACCAAGATACTATTGTGTCAGAGAACACAAAATCATAATGGAAGTATTTTTATTTAGAAGAGATGCGAAGGATCCTCTGCATGAGTTGTCTGAACTAATGCAAAGTTATCAGGATGTCCATATACAACTCAGAATCACTAGATGACAAAGATGTTACTCTGGAAAACAAACCAAAAAAATCCACCAGGTTTTTTTTTTCTTTTACTGTATTTTTTTCCTACTAGTTGGTAAATATGCAGTTAAGGCTTTTTTTTTTTCTTTAGAAAATGCATGGCACTTCAGTGTTGATACTTTGGCCTTGGACTAAAGTGCTTTTGGTTTTATGTAGGGTATTTTTGTTTGTTCATTTTTAACTTGTTATCAACTGTTTTATGATGGTAGCATTTGGAACTAGTGGCACAGAGAGAAAGTGAGGATCGGAGGAAAGCAGAAGGCAGTGAGTCCTGGGGACCTGGCAGTGTGGGAAGCTAAAGAATAGTATGTAAAAGGGAAGAGGTTATGAGAAATGAACTCGAGTATTTGTGTAAGGAATTTTAAAGTTAGGACAAGGCACCAATCTCAGAAGTGAGATGTAACACTTGGATGGACTACTTCAAGGTTGGCTACTGGGAGAAGTAAATTGGCTTTGCAGACTAATGGCAGGGAGGTGTCAACGTGGTACACAATACTAAAATTGTAGTGAAAATATGACTTGGAATTTGGAATGTAGCTTAGATTGTTATCTAATTTTTATTTTCAGTTTACAGTCACCTATTTGTTTTGCTCTTAAGTAATACTTTGGAAGCTTTGTAGGAAAGAAGTCTCTTTCTGAATTATGGCAGAACTGCTTCAACAGTGAATAGCACAGGCTGGCAGTGATTTCCTTTTTTAATATGTACATTGTATCTGGTTTTAGGCAAGAACAAAAGCATTGCTCCCGAGAGGAGAATCTGCTGGCCTTTTGATGCCTGTATTGAAATAACGAACCAGAAAGTGAATATTTAGGTTAAATACCACAATTAACTACTTAATTTTCATCAGTAATTCTTATTTCCTTTTAGCTTCGTGATTCAACTGAGCAGTTTCAGGAATATTACAGACAAAGACTACGTTACCAGCAGCACTTAGAACAGAAGGAGCAACAACGACAGTTGTACCAGCAAATGTTGTTGGAAGGAGGTGTAAATCAAGAAGACGGAGCTGACCAGCAACAGAATCTTACTGAACAGTTTCTTAACAGGTTAGGGGGTTGTTTTGCTTCTCCCTCCACTTACTCCTGTCCCTCCTCAATTCTCATAATAACCTGTTTTGGTCTTTTTTTTTTTTTTTTTCCTTTCCTTTGGTCATTTGTTATTAGATCTATCCAGAAGCTGGGAGAATTAAATATGGGTATGGACAGTCTTGGAAATGATGTACAAACACTTAGCCAGCAATGTAACGGGAGCAAAGGGAATGCATCTACCAATTCAGCAAGTAACTTGTCATCAGCACCTTCAGATGCTAGTCAGAGGATAACAACTGATAGCCAAAATGTTAACACAAGCACTCCTCGGAAGCATGGATTAGCTAATCAGATACCCTTTCCGGAAGAGTCACCTGTACTCGGGAATCAAACGTAAGTTATATGACACGATTCAGCACTAGAAATGCCCTTCTCTTAGCATCGTGGGAGTAGCTGTTTGTATTTATTTTTAGTTATCAAATGAATTTTTCATTGAATAGGGATATTTTAGCTCCCAATAGATTTTTTTTTTTTTTGACTGCACATATGAGAAATAGTGGTTATCTGTTATGGTTTACATTTTAAGCTTATTTTAATTTCAGACTTTTAAATCCATCTTGTATGTATAGTTCTTGTTTATTTTGTGTTCTACTAAGTTACTGAAAGCTTTTTTACTAAATCCAAACTAGATGGAGAGAGAGGCAGGGCAGAGTGGGAACTGAATTTCTAATGTTAACTAAAGGTAGTGCTGACCTGAAAGCAACAACCATTTTTCCACGTGTCTGTGTACGTATACATGTATATGTATGTATGTTATGGAATGAAAACAAATATATTTAACTTGCATTCACTTATCTAATGCCTGGAGTTGCTGCAAAATCAGCAACCTCATGTAAAAATTACAGTTTAATGATAAAGAATCAGACATGTGTAACACTTGT
Source organism: Stercorarius parasiticus (assembly GCA_013396915.1). Classification (NCBI taxonomy): domain Eukaryota; kingdom Metazoa; phylum Chordata; class Aves; order Charadriiformes; family Stercorariidae; genus Stercorarius; species Stercorarius parasiticus. The sequence continues at coordinate 907,784 of VWZL01003399.1, read as the reverse complement.
CCACACAAATCAGTCAGTTCTGAGCATGACTGAAACTGTAACTTTAGTCCAGAAAATACCTATAAACATACCTGTCCCTGCTCTTGTTTTTTCTTTCTTGTTGTGAATTTAAACTCTTCACCAAATCAAAACAGTGCATCAGAACATGCTGTCTCTCAGCCGCAGTTGGAAGACTCTTCAGGGAATTTAACTAGGACAAGAGGCGATGAGGTGAGTTTTCTTATTGTCCTTTACAACTTGTATTTTCACAAGATTCAATATTCAGTCCTGTGTATGTGACATCCTCACATTGTAAATAGATATTTAGAATGAATTTTGGTTGATGCAGTACCTACAGAATCACAGAGCCACTAAGATTGGCAGGGATGTCTGGAGACCAAGTCCAAACCCACTGCTCGGAGAAAGGTCAATGAGAGCAGGTTGTTTGGGGCTGGGTCCAGTTGGGTTTTGAGTATCTCCAAGGATGGAAACTCCACAGCTTCTGTGGACACCCTGTTCCCATGTCTGACCACCCTCATGGTGTTTTTAAAACAACAAAAAAGCTTAAATGGAATTTCCTATATTTCAATTTGTGTCCGTTGCCTCTTGTCCTTTCACTGGATACCACTGATTGGAGTTTTGCTCAGTCTTCTTTACTCCTCCTGTCAGGTATTTGTATACACTGATGACACTTACACACAACTCCACAACCCCCCCCACCCCATCTGATTCTTATGTTTAGTATTATATTTGTTATATATATTGTATTATATTTGTTTTACAAACTGTGTTTATGATTTGGACTGTTCCCACTAAAAATGCAACTTTGCTCCCCTTGCAAGTTTCACACAGATCAAATGTGTTTACACAGAAATAAACTGTAATATCATGCTTTTAAGAAAAGCTGTTGGAAGCCTGCAGGAAGAATGAGAAATGTTAATCTAATGTTAGCTATATGAGTGAGCTGAAGAAAAGAACTTTTTGAAGTATGCTATTTCTTGACCCTGGAGTAGACATTGTTTTACAAACCCGTCATTGGAATAGTTTAGCCCGGTGCTGCTACTAATTAGTACTTTGGTACAACAGTTTTACATTATTCTGCAAAACCATCACATCCACTTTAAACTGTCCAGTTTTATGCTGAAGAACCTAATTTGACTGCTACCCTTCTACACAGGATGACAAATCAAAAAAGCAATTCATTTGTATTAACACTCTAGAAGACACGCAAGCTGTCAGAGCTGTAGCCTTTCATCCCAGTGGGAGTTTATATGCTGTTGGCTCCAACTCCAAAACTTTGAGAGTGTGTGCCTATCCAGAAGTAATTGACCCAAGGTAAGAAAGCTTGTATAATCATTTATTTTTCTGTATCATAGCACTTCTTTCTCCTGTAGCTACTGATACCCGTACACTTCATACCTTTCTTTTGTTGTCGCAAATAGTGCAATGCTTTCCTTAGAAACCTGAACTACCAAACAAAAATAAGATGATCTACTGAAGAATTTGTATATTTGTGGGCCGCTTTTTTGCTCTCTTCCTTTACTGGCCAGATGCATTGCCACACTACCACACCTTTCTTTGCAAAAGTGTTATTTTTGTCTCAGCAGGTGAGCTTTTCTGTGTTTACTATGATAGTTTCTGGTTTTGACATTCCAGCTGTAGAAGTGGGAGAAAGCATGTGTCAGTTCTCAAGCCAGCACAAATTGGGCTTCATGAGATGCAGTTTCTGGCAGGAGGACAGATGGACAGTAGAGAAAGCAATATCATCTTCAACTTTTACAGCAAAATTTGCCAGAGCATGCTTGTTGGCCTGTTTATAGTAAAAACATTGTTCTCCTGATACTTTGGTTCCTTGATAGGAGAAGCACTATTTGTGGTTTACTGTGCACCCAGTCTTTTCTGTTTTCTTTTCACCTGTCGGATGGGGCTTTGAGAAACCTAGTGTTAGTGGAAGGTGTCCCTGCCTGTAAGCAGGAGGGTTGGAACTAGATGATCTTTAAGGCCCCCTTCCAACTCTAACCATTCTATGATTTTTTTTTTTAATAGGAGGGGGAAAAATATTTTTTCACCTGGAAATAAATACTGCCATATCAATAATCATCTCCCTGTCTCTGCTCCAGTTACATTATTTTTCTTGGAGCAGGGGAGAAATATAGGCATCTAAAACTTCACGATTTCAGAAGGATCTACAAGTATGCAGAATGACTTTATCTGGGATGACTTCCCAGTTCAGGACTCATGTTCAGGCTTCCAAAGTGCTCAAAGAACAATCTGACTTTTTTTTTTCTTTTCCTCCTTAAATATCATCAGTAAGGTAGCCTTTGAAGTTTAATTCCAAAATATTTATTGTCAACATATGAAACAAACAAACAAAAAAAATAGTTGATTTCTCCGATAGCCAATGCAGGCTGGCTTGCTGGGCTTGAAGCCCAGACAACCTCCTCTTGATTGGTAAATGGTGCAAAACATTTTCAGTGGACTGGACCGCTCCTTATTGACTACCTCTGCTCTTGCACAACATGCCCCAACCATTGGGAAAAGTTAGATTGACTCTGCAGCCTTAATCTCTAGTTACACTGCATGATCTGATGTGACAAGTGACATAGTGCATCTGGATATGACAGGAATACTGAGATTTCTTTAATTATGAACTTGTACTTCTTCCTCTTCCTGTTTTTTTTTTCCACTATGCTTACAGTCTGCCAAAAACATTTCATCATGCGATTTACAAGTCAGCAGAGAGATTACGTTATCTTAAAGATATTCTAATCCTTGTAACAGCCTGAGTCTAGACACACATTCAGAATTGTTCGTGTTTTTCAAAAAGCTGTAGTTGTGTAGAGTATCTGGTAAACAGCAGTTGTTTAACTGTATATCAAAGTTTGGGGATTTTTTTAAAGTTTTTTAAATTGTCCTTCAAACTGGTGTATGATTCACAACAGGTTTTCGGGTCTTTTCCCGTTTTCTAAAGGTATAATAGTAGTGTGCTTTTTTCACATGTTTGAGATTAAACACTGGTAGATACACGCTACAATTCTGCAGATGTTGCTCAGGGAATCGCAGTGGTTCCATGCAGTTGATCAGCAGCGTGGGGTCTCTGTGCTGCACAGGTGCTGCCAGTTCCTGACAAAGTCAGGGATTCTCAGCTGCTGCCTCCACCTCTTAACAAATGCTGTGAATCCAAACTCTGAGTGTGATATAAGGCTAATGCCATTTAGGAAGCTCCATAGTGTGTGTTGAATGGTGATCCTGATTTAGGCTAATCTGTCATGGATTTCCTCTCTGGCAACAAAATATAATTAGCTTCCATGTAGATTTATTTTAGTATTCTTTACTTAAAGCCATGTTTATCTCAAAAGGTTTTAAACAGATGTAGATGTTTGTCTGCTGTTTTTTCTCTCTGCCTCTTCTGTTCAAGTATTTATAGTATGGTTTCTGAATTTTTCAGTAGCTTAATTTGATTTCTGTTGTTGATGTTACTGAAGTGAATGTTGATGAGTTGGATACAGCAATACTTAAGTACTTGACTACTCCCTTCTATGGGAACAGAAATAACATTGTAGGGAATTAATCGATTGAAATACAGTAAATTTACATCAATGGGGCTGTTCCTTTTATTTCAGCCGTGTGTAAAGCTGATCTGGTTTCAGAAATAAGAATGTATGGTATGTTTAGCTGGCTGTGAAGATTCTTGCATTAACGTATAATTGTGACTGTGTCTTTCTTGCACAGACTGCTGTATTAGATTTTCTAGTAGATGAGTGAAGCTTTGAGGGTGACTTTAATCAACAAATAATATCCAATGCCCAGCTCATAATGGTGAACAAGTATGAGTTTTTTCTTTTGTTGTACTTTTGTTATTTATTTTTATTTAATGGCCAACAAGGAGATAGTACTTGACTTAAGGCAGCATTTTTCTCTGTCTTCCCGGCTAGGGTTAACACTGAAACATTTTTCTTAATCCTTTAGCCACTTTAAGTGCTTGATGAGTCTCAGTCATTCTGACAGCAAGGATGGCATAGACAGCAGAGTTTTGGATAAAACAGCAGGCCTCAGTTTTTATTGCTACAATACTATGAGGCACAACAACAGCCCCAAACGCAAGTATATGGAGTGCAGTCATATAATTATGCTGTCATGCCAAATGCAATCCCCAGTTAGGGATTATGTCTAGTGGGTGGGAAACTGGAAGCGCAACACCTTCCTGCATGCATACGCAGAGGTTACACAAGCTTCTGCTTTCTTCTTTTGGGAATCTGGATTTTTCTAATCTGCAGCATGGTAGTTTAGTCCCAGACCCAGCCTTTAGCCATGCCAGCTGCACTGGGTACTACCATAGACAGTGTGTGCCTTAGGAGCTTTTTTGCCCTACTGTTGCTCAGTTGAACTCAAGCACAGTCAAAAGCAGCCATAGGATCAAGATGTTTTCAAGAGAAAAATCCCACCAATTTAGAACTCTGGGGATAAGGTCTCATTGTATGTAACTAGTAATTACTATTTTATCTGTATCAACCCTTTATAGGTGAAGGGGCTGTGTAAGTTCTTTTTGTGTGTCCAATCACAAATACAATGGGAAGATGAGGAAAAACAGAGAAAATGGAATGGAGAAGATCCTTCTGTTTTTTCTTAGATAACGTGTGTATGTTTCAATGCAAACAGTCACACACATTTCACGTTACCTCAGATAATAGAAAAACAATATTTTCATTTTAGAATACATTGCTTTCCTTACAAATAAAAGCGAATTGGATCTTTTTTCTTTTTTTTTCAGTGCTTATAATACTCCTAAACAACCTGTAGTTCGCTTCAAAAGGAACAAGCATCATAAAGGATCAATCTACTGTGTAGCCTGGAGTCCCTGTGGACAGCTGTTAGCTACTGGTTCTAATGATAAATATGTGAAAGTACTGCCTTTTAATGCAGAAACTTGTAATGCAACAGGTAGTGTGTGTATTTAATTTAAAGAACTTATTTTCAATTATTTGTCCAATATTTGGCAAAACCATTTGAATTACATTGATTATGTAGTTAATAGGTTTTGTTGTTTTTATTCTAATACTTTGATGAACGTGGTCTCTCTTCAGTATCACTGTAGTCTCTGTCTAGCAGAGAGCAATTGAGAGGTTGGGGATTATCTTTTGGGGTTTGTTTGGTTTGGTTTTTTGTTTGTTTGCATTTTAGTTTTGTTGCAAGACTCTCTGGTATTGTGCTGTCTTCTGGTAGATTTTTATTATTTTTTTCAGATATGTTAAAACAACCAGATGTTCCTACCCAACTCTAGTTCTTGACCGTCAGTAGGAATTTATTTCCAGTTCCCCTTCTCCTTCCCTAGTTCTGTCATCTTCTCCCCCATCTTAGAAGTCTGTGGCTTCTCTCCCAGCAAATACTGTTTTCCATGCCCAACCCTCCTAATCAATACACTGAATATGGCTCTTATCTTTTCTGTTTTGAACTTAGGATACCTTGTCTTACGTGGTTCCGTGTTCTCAATGATACTTCCCTCCTGGCAGAGAAAGCCTTTTTAGTTTACCATAGTTTACAAAAAGAAATAAGTGTACTCTATAAACCTTGGCTGGATTTGGCCATGGAGATGGTCCATGTACTTTTTACAAAGCTTTTGGAACTGTAGGAGGCTCAAGCAACACTCAATAAAAATAAGATTCTTAGAGATTTTATTTGAACTGTAGTAACAGAAATAGTGCATTCTATGGAAAGTGCACAACAATGTTTATACTTGGTAGAATACCCGCCCTTGCCTAAAATATTCTGTGTTATCACTGTAGCTGCTTTAAAGATTACAGGAGTAACAGTGATAAAGTATGCCTCATTTTCTTCCTCGATTTTTAAATTATTTTAGGACCAGATTTGGAATTCAGCATGCACGATGGGACAATCAGAGACCTTGCTTTTATGGAAGGCCCAGAAAGTGGTGGTGCTATTTTAATAAGTGCCGGAGCAGGGGACTGTAATATTTACACAACAGACTGTCAGCGAGGACAAGGCCTGCATGCTCTCAGCGGTCACACTGGTATGTATGTTGTTGCTTCTCTCTCGCATTTTTTAAGTCTGTATTACATTCTAATAAAGTTGTTGGTTTGGGGTTTTTTAATGTCCTGGGGTTTTTATTTCTAGGAAGACCTTTTTTTATCTCTTAAAATTGCTCTTGAGGTATTTGGCAGGGGGTGTTTGTTTTTAAATACATCGTCTGTTAACTTAATGGAGAGAGTGCTTGTTTTGTTCCAGAGAAGGTGCAAAGCTAGGTACTGCCTTACACTGTTGGCATTTTAGATCATGCCACATGCAGGTTTTACATAGGACTGTTAAATCCTTGAATGCAAAAATATAATCAGAACTGTAATATTTCATTTTTTGATTAATGATGTTTAATCATCGTCTTCAAAGGTCACATTTTAGCACTTTACACATGGAGCGGCTGGATGATTGCATCTGGATCCCAAGACAAGACTGTAAGATTCTGGGATCTGAGAGTGCCAAGCTGTGTTCGTGTTGTGGGAACAACGTTTCATGGAACAGGTAAGAATTACTACCATGCTTCTGATCATCGTTGCATAAAAATATTTTTTTTAAAGATGTCTAAGTAGTATAGAGTGAATGCAAGGCATTTTTTGAATGCTGGAATGGAGGCTTGGCTTAAAGATATCCTCACAACTTATTTCTTTTACCTGTGTGTTGTTTTGGGTTTGTGTCTTGTTGGTTTTTTTTTAAAGTAACATTTCCTTTCAAAAGTTGGCTAGTTTTTTGCCTTGTAATTTTTTCAAAGACACTTCCAAGTACATTAAAATAAAACAAGACACAAGATAATCAAAAGAAGGGGTGGGAAGGAGCAGCCATTTTTGCAAGTTGTCAACATACTCTCTAGAAATCTGCAAAAGGATTCTTAAGAACCACTTGCATTCAGATTTGTTTCTTAAAACCTTTGGGGGGGCAACAGATTAGAACGGGGGGAAAGGGAGGAGCAGAATTCCTTGCATTATTCTACATTATTTCATAGAGAGTGAGTTTCTTTCCTGTGATGAAAGATACTTTTGCTCATGTAGCTTTAATAGTGGCTTTGCTACTATAGGTCACATTCCAGCATGACCTATGGCTTCAGATTCTTAAGTGCTAGAACATAAAAATGTCCTTATTTTAAGATAACAGTAGCCAGGTATGTTCACCTTAAATTTAAGACCAGTATTTGGTATTCTTATGCAACATATATTCTTGGTTTTTAAAAAAAAAAGTTGGCTATTTGTACAAATGTACATAAGTATATAATATGTGTTGTTTGAGGTGTGTTTTCTCTCATAGGAAGTGCTGTCGCCTCAGTAGCTGTTGATCCTAGTGGTCGTCTCCTGGCTACGGGACAAGAGGACTCCAGCTGCATGTTGTACGATATTCGAGGAGGACGAATGGTGCAGAGCTATCATCCTCATTCCAGCGATGTTCGTTCTGTTCGCTTCTCGCCAGGGGCACACTACTTGCTCACAGGATCATATGATATGAAAATAAAAGTGACAGACTTGCAAGGTAGCGTACCAAAAAGGATGCTAGGTTCATTTTCAATTTGATGCTTTTAGTATTGAAGTTGTAAGAGAACTTGGTTTGAAGATCAGGTTTTAGTTTAAAAGGGGGGAAAAAACAGTAGAGCTTTCAAGGATTTGAAATGTATATAGATGTGATTTATTTTTTTTTCTGTTCACGTTTGATTGGTTGTGTTGCTGAGAGTGTAGGCTATGAACTAAATCTTGTTTGAGGAGAGAGGTCTGACTATGATGGAAGAACTAATTAACACTATTGCCTGATGAGATGGCCGTTGCTTTCAGGTAGCATTCATAAAATTCACCTTTTAAAAAAAAAAAGAATAATTATTTTATTGGGAAGAGTTAAGAAGATAGAAGATATTGGGTATATCTAATAGACTTGATTTTCTTGGACCATTAAACTTTAATCACATTATTTCAAAAATCAGGTATTCAGAGTTTTTAAGTTGTACTGTGTCCAGTAATGCATAAAAACCAAAACATTGGGGCTCTCTCACTCTGTGTGAGGGAGAGAGAGAGAAGGGGTCAAGTATGCTTCACAAGGTGAAATACATATGTAAGCTTTACTAAACAAACAGGAAAAACCAAAACCACCAGAAAAACAAAGAGCTGGGATACAAATTCATGAAATGACTAATGATTTCTGTTCCTTTGCCATAGGGGACCTCACGAAGCAGCTTCCTCTGATGGTGGTAGGAGAGCACAAGGACAAAGTTATTCAGTGCAGGTGGCATACGCAAGATCTTTCCTTCTTGTCGTCTTCTGCAGACAGAACTGTAACCCTTTGGACCTACAACGGCTAGAGTGCAAACAAAGGCAACCTATGCAGCTAAAGCACAGAGACCTGAGACTACGGAACTGTAAAAACAAAGTAATAATAATTAGGCATTGAGAGAGCAGCAGTTGAGTAGGAGAGTGTCGTATCAAGAGGAGGGGCACTTGTCACAGATTTTTCTGGTTTTTAGGAGGTCTTGGTGTTTTTTAGTATATTCTTTTGCAGTGCTTTCAGTCTTCCATGTGAACTCATGCTGCTGTGACCTATTGTAGTCTTGTTGCCAAAGTCTATGAGGAGAACTCTTATGTTGTCGATGTGCACTCAAAGTAATATGAATGACGTGTTTACAGTTTGGTATTAATTGCATTCCTTGGTCTTTGCCTCAATGAGAATTTTATACAGAGACTTAAGTTGAGCACCACTTTAATCAAGTTGTATGTAACTAGTTCCACACGCATAAAAGATAAATTACTTCCACTGTTTTTTCAGATTTATTGTATTCATCACTTCTCAACAAGAGGAGAAACTTTATAACATCTCCACATCTTCAACTTTTTTAGTAATAAATTTTGAACCTTAAAGGTGACTAGGCAGTAACCACATCTTGATTATGGTCCATTATTTAGCGTGGGTTCTTTTCTTTCTTTTCATCTAAACTGGGGGAAATGTTGCTCTTTTTACTATGTGACATTGTTTTGAACAAGCTAACATGTTGGAGGGGGAAAAAAGTAAAATATTGAAAATTTTTTTTGCTGTAGAAACATGTAATATTTTACTTTTTGAATGCAACAGAATACCTCTGTGTATAATGTACTGTAGAAGAGAGTGGATTGGCAGCAGTTGTCACGGTGAGCTTAATGGCTATCAGTTTTTCAAGTAAAAGGGATACCATTAATGCTATAATAGAAACCAGCATGGCTTAAAATGCTATGTCTGCATGATAATTTAAGAATTAAATTGTTTGAATTCCCAGTTCAGAAGCTTATCTGAATTTTATTTCTTGCACTGTTTATGTACGGGGACACTGCAGTTTTATTTCTATGAAACTTTAGAATCTAATGTTTATGTATTGTTATATTTTCATATTGTACAGTTCCTTTTACTTCTTAAAATATAAACCTTAAACACTAGGTTATTTATTTATTTGAACTGCAGTTAAGTTTTGGATTTCTCTTGGTTACTAAATTATATGTGCACTGTAGCAAGCATTTTTAACTATCGTATCAAAGTGGAAAGGTAACTATAGAAGTGTATCTGTGCTATAATCTCAATAAAGACCTCCAACACCTGCAGCCATCTCATCTGTTATTTTGGATTCTCGGTTCGTGATTCCCCAGTGCAGCTCTAATACTTAAACCGTACCTCAAAATATGTTGTATGCCTGAACTGTAAAAGACTTTAGATCTTTGATATCATTTCCCAGTGTCTGACTTTGCAGTGAGGTGAGTAATCAAACGGTAGCACAGAGCTGAAACTCGTTTATTTTTTTGTGTTGGACACGTAGGATAAGGTCCTAATGCTGCTCTGGAGGAAAATAACTTATAACTATTCTTCTTCTCCAGTTGTCTCTCGGTGGTCAAAGCTGGCAAACTCTTTTTATTAGCACTGCAAATACTGAAATACTAGTTTCCTTAAATGAATTTTACTACACCTTGGGTCTTTGCAGGGAGGATTTAGTTTTAACTGCTGTTCTTAGGTGGGTGCTCCTAGCCCTTCTTTGTCTGTACTACAGGAAATATTTTTCCTGTATGTNTCGTGCTGCTTGCTCCCCTGGGGGTGTGGGAGGGCTGGCCGTATCGCTGCTTGAGCCCGCTGCTCGCTGAGACGTTAATTACGCCCTCCGCGGCCGCCTGCGCTGTTTACGCTGTGTGGTGGCTGCCCCCTCCCCGCCCGCAGGAGGCCGGGAGCGCGGGGCGGTGCCCAGCACAGACCGCCAACGTCTCCCGCTGCCGGGGGGGCCGGACCGGGGCTTCCCGCCGCTTCTCCGCCTGCCCTGTCTGGCGAGAGCGGCTCCGCCCGGACCTCGGGGCGGTGCCGGGCCTGGGGAGCGANGGGGCGGTGGGAGCCAGGAAGGGGCTGGGAGGCTGTGGGTCTCCTCAGGCCGTGGTGTCGGTGTCTGAGGTAAACAAGGCGGCGGCGGCGAAGCGTGCCGGTGCTCCATTGTGTTGCTGTTCCAGCGCTCGGAACGTACGGCCTCAGGCGGCGCCGGCCGGGGAGGCGCGGCCCTGCCCTGGGGGGGCCTGAGCGGGGCCGGGGCCGGGCGGAGGGCAGCGGGCCGGGCCGGGCAGCACCGAGGCGGCACCACCGTGGCTGCCTCCCGGGCAGGGCAGGAACATCCACCCGGCCTTGGTAAGGCTTTGCCGGGGGAATTTCTGTGGCGACAACGGTGGTTAGACCCCTGCCTGGGAGCCTGGCGGAGGTCAGCGCTGGGGTACCGCATTTGGCAATGCTGAACTCTGCTCTGCATCTGCTGATAACGACAGCTCGTGCCATTGACCAGTCACATTGTACGGTTCAGTTGTTGCGTATTCTTGCCAGTGGGTTTTTTGTGGAAAAAAATAAATAAGTGAAGTTTAACCTGCTTAATGGAAAATGAGTTTTTAAACACCTCCTCAGAATACTTTTTTCATGTTGTAAGATTGTTTCAGGGGTTTTTGTACAGCAGGTTACATCCTGAACTAAATATCTGAATTTCCTGTCGTATTTAGCGATACAGGATGCTGTTTTCTTTGGTGTTGTGCGCAGTTGCACTAGTAGGCAGCGGTAAAGTTCAAGATGATGAATGGATTGACCCCACAGATATGCTCAATTACGACGCAGCATCGGGAACAATGAGGAGACCTTACAAGGTAGGGAAAGAAAAAAGATGCAAGAACACGCGTCTCTCCCAAATAGATCTTCAGCCACAAGCTGTTGAAAGATTCCCCTTAAGTCGTGAAATTGCGGTCTTTTTAAGGTCTTGTAAGGTTATATCTGAGTCTATACACAGAAGAGTGTTGTGTGTCCATTGTTAAAATTACAAGAAAAAAAATGGCCATCTACATAATTGTAAATAATTAGCTCAGGGCCTTTTACTAACAAGTTTTCTGTTGCATACTGATCAAGTCACAGGAGCTGAGCTTTTTGTCTTCTCACAGGTGGTGGTTGACTGATTTACGCAGGTTGTGCCTGATTTCTCTGAGAAATATTGGGTTAAGCATCTCTTGCTAGTTTCTGAAGTGTAGTGTTAAATACCTTGATAAATATCTGATAAAAGTTGGGGGAGTTAAGCTTAATGTTTGTATTTAACTTGAATTATCCAGTTGCCCAGTAATATGTGAATAAACCTGATTTATTGTGTGAGAATATTATGAATGTTAACAGTGTTTTGTAATGCTGGTATCAGAGTTTTCAGAAGGAAGATCAGAATAGGGGGCAAGTGCTGTACCATTAATAATTCGTGAACGTTGAGGAGAAGATGAAGTATGAAAAGCTATTTTAACAAGGTGAATTGTACTCTCTTGTCTTGTGGGAGGGTTGGACTGTACATATATCAGGAGACGCATATTGTTTATCCAGTGTGCACACGACACTGTAAGCTATGGTTGGCACCCTTGATTTTTGTCATAATTCAGCTTTACAGTTTGGTTTTGCAGTCTTGAATGATACCATTTTAATGCTTCAGAATGCAGTTTTCTGAAGCTTAGAAAATGCAAACTGCATTATTTCTCTCCACGGAGTTCCTTCTCAATCTCCACCTGCCCCAAGTACACCTGGTGGTCATTAGCATCCCTAAAATTCAGCAGCAAACTTAGGAGTCTTTAAACTTGGTGCCCAACTGCTTCAGCTTTTATAAAAAAAAAAAAATTTGGAGTTTTACTGTTGTTTCCCACGAAAGCAGAACTGCATCTTGAAGGAGAAGAACGACTGCTTTGGGTTAATCAATGTTTTCAAGATTCCTTTTCTGCTCTGCAGGGAGAGGTTTTAGGTAGGCAGGCAGGCAGCTCCAAACTTTGTAGTGGCGCGAGTTCACTGGTTTGTGTGATGTTGCACTTCTTTGGGAGGCTTCCCTCAATGCGCATACCTGGTTGTGTAGAAGCAGCACTGCTGAAACTAAGTCAGAGCAAGCAACAGAAAAGAATGGGAAGTTGTTTCAGAAGGAACATGAAAGGAAAGGCATGCATTCCAGAATGCGGGTTTGTGTTTACTTTCAGTCTGGCTGGCTGCGTGGCCAGCTGGACTGGGAATTTGGCTGGCTGAAAACTGCCCCTCTGCCTACTGAGTGGGTTTTTAGCCAGCCCGATTATCTAATCTGATGCGCTGCATGGCTCACCCGCGCTCAGGGCAGGGGAAAGGGCAGGTGGGGGATGGAAAGGGCAAGACCTCACCTTTTGAAGGCAGCCTGCATTTAGATAAACTTAAAGGAATTGTCTGTTTGGAGCCTGAAATAACAGCAGAGAGGCAACTGGAGTATGGTTGGGAGAGTATTAGCAGCAAAGACCAACACTCGGTCTTTAGCTCCTTTTAAAGTGATCTGACTACAGAATTGTAACATAGCGTATTGATCAAATTCTCAGGTTCTAAAAATACGTGGTTTTCTTATGTATTTTCAGGCAAACTACCATGACTCTGAGGATAAGGCTGTGGATACAGTCAGTACTGAAATCTTATCAAGGTCTTCAAGGGAAGTAGATTCCTTGCAACAGAAGGTTTGTTATGGAACTTCAGAATATTTTCCTGCCTTTTATATTTTGTGCTTCCTAATGATGCTTTTCTGGATAGTATAGGCAGGTGAATTGCTGGCATAATGAGACACCATGGGTTATGTAGGGGGAACTTCTTTATGGAGAGGAGAGACTGGAAGTGGTTTGAATTTAATTCCAAATTGCTGCTCTGCCTACCAAGGTCTGTTTCCTCAAATGTTTGATAGTGTAACAGAAGCTGATAGGAGCTACGTGCTTCTGTCCAGTGTCAACAGTTTAAACGTGTGGTGTTGATGTTAACACCGAGCTGCCAAAAGCTGAGACTTTTCCTTTCCAAGTTGTTGAATTCTGCTGGATTTTAGGGGTGGGCTGTGGGCATAGAGAACGTGCCTGTAGCTGACCACAATGTGCTGTGCTGCTGCTCTCAGAAGCCGCTGTAAGCACCCCCCACTGCTTCTTCCTCCGAGATCAGGAGGATGCGGCGATGCTCTCACTTCCCCTCAGCCATTTGGAGACCCAGTGGGATATGTAATTTTAATGTTTTAGTTACTTGGTAATTTTTACAGTTCTCTCTCTTTTTTTTTTTTTGATATAAACTTAAAATTCAAGGAGATCCAGATCTTTAGTTTCTTTTAGGTTTACCGGTGTTAGTATTCAAACCCTATTATTAGCAGATCTGAAATCTCCAGTACTGACCAGTCCCATGCAGAGTATTCAGCAACTGCATATGCTTTTTATCTGTTGTACTAATCACGGGATTATTACTAAACTAAAGAAATAAACCTCTCTTAATCCTGAGGTAATGTGTTGGTAGGTTGGTTTTTTTCCTGTGAACAAGGTGGTTTGAGCAAGAAGTGAATAAAATGTCTTTACGTTGCAGATTGCAGAGTGTGAGAAGAGGAATGCCAAATCACATGAAAGCCGTAGCTTTTATATTTTCAAGCGATACTTGAATAAGATTTTAAATGAAGCTGGAAAACTTGGCCTTGTAAGTATTTGAACACATGTTAAAAAATAAATTAAAACTCATATGCGTTTTTCTCAGCTATCAAGTATTGATTAATTATTCTGTCTTATTTTAAATTTAAATTAAAATGAGGGGAATTGAATTGCAAAGGGAAAAATGATAGAAGTATGTGCATCCATATTGCTGCTAGTTAGCAGTCTTTGCTCAGGAGAGATGGTTGCTGTTTGATCTGTAAAACATCCAAAGGAAGACTGCGTGAATTCAGAATATGGATCTAAATGTCTGTTGCTGGGTTGCGGCTATAATAATACCCTGTGCAGGTCGTGTTAATGGTTGTTAAACTTGAAAGAGACAAATTTTGTTTGGTCGTTTCTGTAGACCTTTTAGGCCTTTGTTTTAGACTCTACCACATTAACCATCTAGGAATAGTAGCTTATTAGAGTTTGCATGTAAGAATCACCTTATTACTTTATTATATTGTCTTTGGAGATTTTTTTAATATTCAGAGGTAGAGGAGTAAAAACAAACAATGTTATACTTAGCAATGTAAAATTTCTTATTTCATTATTTAATAACTTCTGTCTGTATTACCTAGCCATGATCAGAGCACACATAGTGCATTAGTAGTTAATACTTGCTAATGAGAAGTGGCTCTAAAATTTTATTAACAGGTGAGATAACTGTGGTGGTGCACGCGCACACACACACACCCCCACCCACCCCCACCCCCCCTTAGGTACTTGGCATGATTTCCTCCCCACCTGATCATAATACAATGGATCAGAATGATACATCATGGTATAAGATGAAAGAAAGGGTGGAGAGCAGTGGACTAGGACACTATGGCAGCCCCTTGGTGTACCCAGTTCCCATGGCTCCTACTGTTTGAAAACAATAACTGTAATCGATCCCTCCTGACAACATACGGATCATGGCCACAGAGCGGGGGATATCAGGAGCCCAGGTCCTAACAAGTCCTGGGTTTGTGTAACCGATGGAAAGTACCAGAGTATTCCGTTGTCCGAGCTGGGCGGGAGTGGAAAAATACCTGACAAAAGCCAATTATCTCAGACCCCATGAGAAGGGATTCCAGCAAGACCCTTTGAGCTCCCCCGGATGGCAGCGGGCTGTGGGCAGCATCTCCCCTGAGCTGAGACACCTCCCAGCTGACACCTCGAGGCCAGGGTGAGAAAACCCTTTCAAGCCTCAGCTACCGCCCATTGAGGAATGCCCGCGCATCGCGAGTGTTTACCCAAAGCCGAGAAAGGGAAATTTTGACGATAGGCTAGCCTCTCTTCCATGCACCCCTCCACCTATATGTTGTGAGATACACGTTAGCTTTATGCATGTGGATGTTCTTCTGCCTGTCTGTGCACATGTAGGACCGAAAAGCAGCATCTTTTGCCTCGTTAGAGTTGCTCACTATTAAAAAATTCCCAATCCTAGCAATCGGAGACCTCTGTGTGTGTGTGCATGCTCATATGCTTTGCTTATGTATACATATATTAATCTGAGATTTGTGATTTTGCTTATATTTATATGTATTGATCTGGGATATTTTACAGTAAGTTAGCGTGAATCTTGCCATCTTCGAATCTCTAATTACGTCGCTATCCAGTTATTTTGTTAAATCACTTTGTAAACTTTTAAATCAGTTAACGATTAAGTGCTGCTAAAATTCAACCTCTTGATCTACCTCAGTTCATTAATAAATTTTGGATCATTGCTAAATCATAACTGCGTCAAATATTTCCATCCATGACAATAACCCACTTCATTTTTTAGATTTTTGCTGTAGAATTGAAAGAGTACAAACCAGTTGAATTTGTGTTTTATATCAGAGGAGCGAACAAAAAGGTTATAGGATCATAGTGTGCTCCCTGTGCCACGTCTTCATCCTGCAGTCTTCACAAAGCAGCTGGTACATAATGAGGGCACGTAACGTGTGTTTGCACAGGGACACAGGTTTTCATATATACTTCTGTTTCCAAATAAGTAGCTTTTAACCATTGTTTTGCTTTGCTTTTAATTCAGCCTGAGGGAAACATGGGCCACGTCCATTACGATGCTGAGATCATCCTTACGAAACAGACATATTTGGAGATCCTCAGGTTTCTCAATGAGGAAACTTGGCAGTCGGGTGCTGTGGATGATGCACTTAGTGATATTTTGATCAATTTTAAGCACCACGATTATAAAGCTTGGCACTGGAGATTTGAAGACGCGTTTGGAATTGATCTATATAATGTGTTTCTGGTAAGAGAAGAAGAAAGGGGTTTTGTTGTTGTTTTTTAATTGCTGTTTTCTCCAGTTTCTTTCTGGAAGTCTAGCCAATGAATATTACCATCTTAACTCCACGCATAAGGCAGTTCTTTCCATCGTACTTCCAGTGAGTCACTATTTGTTTCATGGTCACTGAAGGCAGAGGCGATGTATTCACTTGAAGTAATAATTGAAGGTTTTTTTATTCGTCTGGTCATCTTTTCTTACTGTAGCTTGACTTTTTTTTCTGGTATGCTTTTTTTTGTCTTCCTGCCTCTTACATGTTGCGTGACTCATTAGACTCTAGTACTTTCTTATCACTTAAACTGACAACTTGTGCATTAAAAACTTTCCAGATTTGTCTCTTGTTCAACTCCTGCAGAAGCCAACAGTTGGAATATATTTATATTGAGAGAGGTATATATTTGAGGTCTTAGATTTTATACATTAGAGGGTTTTGTGAATTTTGTGGGAAAAAAATTTGTATAGTGTTGGAGAGATGGAGAGCATGACTGTGCGAAAATTCCCTTTTGGAGAACAGGACATCACGAAGTGATAACTAAGCTGAGGATCTATAGTAAGCTGAAGCTCTCTTACCGTTCAGAATATGCTGATGTGATGTGGAGAGAAGCCTGTCTAGTTTTGAGGGGGGTAGATGGAAGCCAAATGAAAAAAGCAAGCCGTCAGTAGCGTAACCTCACTGTTGGGGGTCCTTGCATGGAAAGAGACCGTAAAGTGCTTCTCTGAAGTCTGGCTGCTGTTGCCCAAACTGTGACAACTGTAACCAGACTGCAGGAGCTGGCAGCGGTGGTTTGTACCAGGCATGTGCTACTCAAGCACCGAATCACATCAGTTTTTTAATTTTAGAAGTATGGTGGGTAACATGATAAATAATGTAAGGAAGAAATAACTTAAGTATCACAAGAAACAAATGAGCAACTGCAATGTAAGGCTGTGCTAGGAGTGACAACTAGTAATGCCATGAAACCTTTCTGCCAGGTACTGCTGCAGATACGCTGGGAATGCAAGGACAAATTCTCTCAACTGGTCTGTGTAAATGACCCTAATAAAAACAAAAGTTGTAAGTTACCTCGTGTACTGGCAGTAAGCTTGGAAAATTCCAAATCTGGATCACAGTTTTTTCCTGTTCTCTTTTTCAGATACTCCTGTGCTTGGTGTGCATTGTAATTTTAATAGCTACAGAGCTCTGGACACGTATTCATTGGTTTGTTCAGCTAAAACGTGTTTTATTAATAAGCTTTCTCATCAGTTTTGCCTGGAATTGGCTTTACTTGTATAAGGTAAGTTGTTCTGAAATCTTAATGGCTTTTAGGCTTAAAATGTTACACTTATGAGGGAGTTACGGTCATTTAGTTCTTTTAGTTAGTTTATATAAAACAACAATTGACTGCAAAATAAATGGATGAACATTTTATTTTGCGTATTGGCAGGTGTATTAGGCTTAAAAAAGAACAAAAGAAAGCCTGCCAACTTTTATCATGCCAGAGGCGCATAAAATTCATAAAGCAGTAGAACTGTGACTTCACTGGGTGGGCAAGGGAGACGTCTAAAGCAGCTTCGTAGAAAAGTCTTACCAAAATAGATTTTGGGGTTTTTTTGTTTCTAAAGATTGCCTGGCTAAAACTGTACTTAAGATGGGATAGACCAGAGATGAATGCTTCATTAATGCTGATGAAAGTAGCTGCCTGTAGAATGGAATTGGTTTTAATGAGGAGGAATTAATGCTGCTGTGCTGTAGCCCAACCACAACATCTCGGTCCTCACATGTTGTCATCAGAATCAACCTTGGGCGGAGGACTCGGATTGAGTCGGTGGAGAAAATCAGAGTTCTTCAACAGATGATTTGACTTAATTTTTTTCTATTTGATTATCAGTTGCAAACTGTAAGGCAAAATTAGAATGAATACAGGTTTTTGTTAATGGGAATTACTTAAAAAATAAAAGAGAATGCCCTGATGTTTTAATTAGTAATTGCATGGCAGCTGTCTCAGGTTTTAATCCAGAGACATTTAAGGATGTCATGAGATTTTTAGGAAACATTTAAGATGTTGTCAGATTACTTTTGCCCTGAACTTGTATCTTTGAATATTGAAGTTTGCTTTTTTGGTAATTTAGACGCCATTTAGAGAATAACCTGGAGATATTAATCTTCGTAGTGTTTACCCATTCCCAGGAAGTACTTAGAATTGCATCTGTTAAATTGTTTAGTTGGGAAACTTTTCTTACTACAGATTTATCCAGGTAATTATCCCAAACCTACTGAGAGCAGACATGGTTGGCTCAGGTGCAGTGTGGTGTGGGTACAGGTGTTCTGCACCCACCACCACCTTGGTTGATGTTTTACAAGTAATTCTTCTTCTCCTGCAGCTGGCCTTTGCGCAGCATCAAGCAGAAAGTGCGAAAATGGGGCAGTTTGATAACATCTGTGCTGAGAAGCTGGACTGGGGGGGAAGTCTTATTGGTAAGTACTTGTTTCATTATTTTGTAATAGTTTTTAAGATCACAAAATACTCAGTAATAGTATGCAAGCATACTCTTTAATTTCTTCATGAGTAGTACATTGACTCTTCTTCAGCAATACACGATCATGTGGTTTTACCATTTTTCCATTCTGCAAGACTTTCCTTACTAGGCCTTTGAAGCAGAGCTGATCCCAAAACTGTGTTTGAGCATGGTGTGGTGTTACTGCTTTTCCTTATAACTTACCTGGCGAGTGTTTCCCCAGCTCCCCCCGCCCAGTACCAGTCAGGGCCATTTATTGAAGACAGAAGGGCAGAATTCAAGAAAAAGGTACACTTTTTTTTTTCATCCCAGGTCTGCAAGTACAATGGACTTCAGAAATCAGATCTGTAACTACTTACTCTAGTTTTGTTATTTTACAGAAAAAGCTGAATTTTTTTATTAGCCATTATTTATTATCATCCAATGCAATAGCAGGTAGATTAATGATGGCAACTCATTAATGAGTGCTTGTTATGGTCTTCCCTTTAGAATTTATTGTCTGTGATTGCTCTGTTTATTTCAGATTCCAATGGTTTATGTTCTGACTGCACTAAAATCAAACTACAGAAATGATGTCGTAAATTACTTGTTTATAACTTAAAGTTCCCTTAAGGAATAAGACTTTCTGCTTATAATTACAATAGTCTCTTGAAATCTAGCAAGCAAAATATGAATTTTAATGTACTTGCAGCCTGGCAGATGAGTAATAACGCTCAGAATTACTTGTTTCAGTAGCTGTGGACAAAATATGCTAGATAGTAGTTCCCACAGAGAAGACTTACTTCTCTTCTGAGACTTCTAGGGACTAAGTTCATCTAATAAAACGAACTTTATTGACGAAACATGGGAAAACCTCAGTTTCTTCTCTTTCTTTCCAGCCTTCCCTCTCCTTCCTGCATCCCCATGGCTAGATAAACTACACTGCCAGGCTAATAAATCTGAGCTTTGAACAAGAGCTAGAAGAGTTCTCTTCCATCTGTAATTGAAATGCTACTTTATTACTATTGTGTCATAAAATATATTTTTAAAAAGTAGTAAAAGCGTGTCTCTGCTTTGACTACAGAATGGTTCAGAAGTAAATGGACGTTTCAGGACGACCCCTGTCAGAAGTACTATGAAACTCTACTGGTAAATCCTGTCCTGCTGGTCCCACCCACAAAGGTACGTGCCGAGCCTAAAGAGACTGTGCACGTTTATGTTTGCAATCAGTGACAACACTATTTCTCTATTTGTGTTTTTCTAGGCATTGGCAATTACTTTCACCAACTTTGTAACTGAGCCTTTGAAGCACGTAGGACAGGGGATTGGCGAATTCATCAAAGCACTAATGAAGGAGATACCATTTATTCTGCAGGTTCCAGTGCTAATTATGATGGCTCTGGCTGTCCTGGTTTGTATACATTTATCTTGTATGTAAAAGCTCAGCTTTATTTTTTTATTTATTAAACATATTTATATTTAAGTATGATTATCTACTAGATTATTTATTTCATATTTGTACTACTGAACATATTTCTTAGCACAGATTAAATTATTTCTACAAGGGAATTTTTTCGTGAGAAAATCTTTATAGTACAATTGGTTTAGCAATTAAAATAGGTACGTTTGTATTATTTAAATTGTATCTCTCCCCCACTCTCCAAGAGGGATAAAATAGTATTAAACTGCTTAAAATCTTAGACTTTGTGATAGTTTATTGCATAAATGTAGTATAATTGGCATTGTGTACACGAAAGCATTGAGTTTGAGCCTTCAGCGTCTTTCCTGTGGCACCAAAGATGCAGTACAGCCGGTCTGGCAGCGCCTGCAGCGTGGTCAGACTGCAGAAAGCCTGAATTCCATTGTAGCCATTCTGAACACCTGAGCTTTTCTTTCAGTGTTCTTCAGATAATCTGACTTTGAATTCTCTGTGAAAACCATAGGCTGCATATATTTAGTGTTTTGTTAGTTTCATTTTTTTTTCCCCTCCCCCAGGCTTTCTTCTATGGCGCAGGATCATCAGTGTCTATGTTAAGATACTTAACATCTTCCCAGAAGAGAAGTCTTCCTCCGCCCAACAGTCAACAGGAACCAATAGACTTTGGGCAATACGAGGGCGGTAAATCTGATGGCTATTACTTGCAGAAGCCTCCTTACATTTCTAGAGGATGTTATGACAGAGGAGATGCTCCTGTGAGACCAGGAAACGGCAGCAGAAGTCCTGACATCGTGCACACAAGCGATGAGCCAGACAAGCAAGTAGAAGAGTCTCGCAAACCAGAACCCAGTGTATGTTAGTCCTGCTGCTCTTTGAGCTGGGATTAAATTTAATAGATTTCAATGTCACCTGCTAGAACATGTTTAAGCAACAAGCTTAAGCCAAATCCTTAGGGAGAGAGGAGTTAAGGAAGCACCTGTTCCACAGTAGAACAGTTCAGTAGAGGTATCTTGCACATATTTTGTCTGGAAAAATACTGTGCAATGGCTAACTATGGCAGGAAACTACTGAATTAAAACTCTATTTTTATAGCAAAGACTTAAATAACTTCTCTTTTGAGAGATCAGTACTTATGTCAGCCTGGGCAATAATGATTACACACAGAGGAAAGGTGCAGAAAAGAAGCAGTGCTGACTTTTCTGTAAACTATAGAGAATTAAAACCAGATTTATGCTCTAGATTGTGCTTATTTACGTGTTTTCTTAGGAAAAAAAGATACGAGTCAAGCTTTGGGGGAGTTCTGCCCCTTGAGCTGAGACGCACCTGAAGCAATAGATGCTGTGCACTTTGGATTGCTTGATTAATAGCTTATTATTAATTTTTACAGAATAGATTGCACACTGAGTCTGAAGTTTGTAGACTAGAAACTATCACAGCTGAAAACCTTACTGAAGAACATGCACTTGAGCAGCAGGAACAGGAGACAGGCAAAGCAGAGCGAGAGACTGGAGAAAACTGTGATCCTAATAAAAACCTAGAAGGGAAAAGTTCTGTAATGGACCCGTGTGAAGAGAAGAAAAACAGCAGTTCCCGTGACTCCCAGGAAGGAGACTAAGGAAGCCCCAAGCTCCGCTGTAAGTTTTGGCTACTCTTTAGCTGTCACATACTTGCTAGTTCTGTTCTCTAGTTCTCAAATATAGAAAAGCGAGCGTCAGTAAGCTGATGGGAACTCCTCTTTGGTCAGAGCTTTGGGATGCACAGCTGTAAGCTAGGTAGAGTTTTAAAAACCGAGACACTGAGTATATGTGCTATTTCTGGAATTTGAAGTAAATATGTTAAGTAAGTGAGATAATCCAATTTTAAGTGGCCAGGAAAACAGGCTTGTGGGGTGTGGATTCTTGTTGGAAATCAGCTTTGTGTAATAAGTTTTGAGTAAAACTAGATATTTGGTGGTAGGAAAGCACTGATACTCTAGCAAATATTGCTACTGATCTAGCAAATACTAGCCTAATCAGGTAGGTGTCACACAGCCTGAAGAGAGTCGCTGATATTCATGTAATTCATGTACAACTCATCACAGCTCAGATAGATGTCTTGAGACTATATTTTGGTTTATATTCTTCAAAATCAGTTTGCTGCTTGTCAGCTCACTTGTAGGACAGCTTGGTGATTTTCTTCTGGCTTAATAATTTGCAGAGGAGTGAGAAGCTGATGTTGATCAGATGCTTTTTTAGGGCAATTCAAAGCTGAATAGGGAATAGGAAGCATTAAGTACCAAAGATCAGCACAATAAATTGATGGTAACACATTGGTTTTGGAAGAATATCCTGGCATTTCTGCTTAAAAGGAGGAGAGTTTTAGTTTTAGTAGGAATCAATTTCAGTGCTAAAAAAGCTGCAAGGCAATGTAAAATAGTTTGAATTATGTGGAGCCTGTGTCTGTTAACTGTTCTTACAATGCTGTTTTACTCTGAAGCTAAAATTAACTGTAGATTCTTCTCTAGGGCTAGAATACTTCAGTAAAAAAATGACATCACTTAATTTATAAATACCTGAAAGTGAACAGTTTTGGTGTTAAAATCAGTGGCCCCTAACTCGAGACACCTACACTTAAAACAACATAGAGCCCTTGGGGTTCCTAAGAACTACAGGTGTCAACCTGGGGGGGAGGCTAAGTTACAGCTGTTGTTCCCTAGAACTACCCCAGCAGAGCACGTCCTTATCAAGAGGAGGAAAAGTAGTTGAGGTCAAGTAATAAGTAGCATATGAACATTTACTGTTGATAATGTTTTAAATTCAGTTACTGCAGGAATTACCTGATGCCAGTGGTAGTCCATGCCAGGTACCTCCCACCCCTGTGTTTCCCTGGTGCTGGTGGTAGACACGTACCACACAGTCTATAGAACAGCACTGGCACCTCTTACTTAAAAACAAGCATATCTTCTTCAGCATTCTTCTGATGGTAATACAGGAACTACTTAACTAAATATTACCAAAAAACCCCAGCGTGTTTTGAAAGGACTATTTTTGTATTAAACAGAATTAAAACTAGGGTTTGATTTTATTTTTTTTAATAACAATGCATGCAGAAACGGATTTTGGAAGAAACAAAGACAAAATAAGTACTGAAGCTGTTTCTCAATTATTTTTTTTATTTAAAAAAAAAGTACAAAAGAAAACAGGACCTTTTTCCAGGGAGGTACAAATCGGGGAAAAAAAATAATCAAGTTTTCTTTGAAAAGAACATAAAAGTTTAAGTCTTACACTAGATGGAGACAGTGGTAGAATCCACACATCAACATGAGAGTACCTTGACAGGGAAAAAACTTCCTACTAATGTTGATAGCCTAGAGGCAGTTAAGAGGGAGATACAGTAATCAGTATCTCAGACGCTGCTAAAAGCAGCTGCCAGCCGCAAAGAGCAGCGGCAAATCTAACTACTGGTCATGAGTGTGATGCTGCTGCTATTTATATAAAAAAGTATTAGAAAGGGGACAAAACCACTAATTGCAGTCTTCTGTAAAAAGGCATGTATGTTTTTCCAGCAAACAAAAATGGTACCTCAGACACTACTGCACAGTACACTCCTGTTTCTTTCTTCATCTAGAATTTGGTCCCTTTATAGTTGAGGGCAGATGGACTCTTTGTTCATCCATTCTCTTAGCTTGTGATCGTAAAATCAGGCTGAAAAAATCCTCATCTGGTACAGTGGGTCCTTTTGCAGATGATGGAGGAGCACATCTTTGATCATCCAGTCTGGAACCCTACAGACAGAGCAAGCCATAATGCTGCGTATTTACAGGAATATATGTAATAAAATAGGTGAACAACAGAAGTGAAAAATTACTAAAACCTTTTGTTTCCAGATTTAATTTGTAAGTTTTGTTTCAAGTGAAACTCCTCAAATGAAATAATAAGTTAAAAGTGCAAGTGTAGCTAAATTGGTTCCTCCAAACCACCTGTCCACATGTATCTGAAAAGAACCCCCCAGTTTATTCTTGTTTATATTGCAAATGAAATTTAAGTGTCCTTTGTCCAGAAGAAGAATTTTAGCATTGGTACATGGTATTTCTAGTCTCATACAACAGAAAATACGGTTGTCTGTCTTTCCTTATACAGGGAGTAAAAAAAAGCCACACTGCTGTCAGATTTGGAAAGGCAACATTGAGAGAAAGTTTTCTTCCAAACTCAGAAGACGTGTACATTTTAACGGCAGTGTTACAGAGCAGTTGACAAACAGCTCTGCAATAGTTTTCTGGGCTCATTTCACACAGCCACCACCGCCTGGCCAGATTTTACAAGCATCAGCCTATCGGCCTTGGTCTGGCTGTGCGCCGTGGCCATCTACAGTAGCTCCTTTTTAAGAATTAATTAAATTAAATTCTCTTTGGTCTAATTGGTATGTATACCATGCTCTAATTGCCAGTCAGACACCTCACTTGCGTATTGCCATGAACTGTTATTTACACTTAACATGACTGGAATGACGATCACTATCACCACTAAAACTTTGATACGGAAGTCTTGCACTTGATAAGTTAGGATTCCTGGTATATCACGTGCCCTCCCAACAAGCCAGATCTAAACACGTTTTTGTAAAATCATTTTACATACGCGTTTTAATAGCCTCATTTGTTTTCCTTCAGCTTTTTACCATTTTTTACTTTAAATGGTTAAAATGGCATAAATACCAAAATTACCTTTACTAGACATAGGATAATTTGAGAAAAAAAAAGTCAAAACAAAAAAAAGAAGTGGTAAAAAACCCAAGACAATCTAGAAAAAAAAATCCTAGTTCTTTGGTTCTTATCTGCCAAATCAATTTGTATCTTAAAACACATGATAAGCAAGGTGATTTACTTGAAGAAACTAAATAGCAGGATGCACAAATCAAATCCCCAAAGACTCACAACCTGAAGAATTTTTGTAAAAAAACGTACCTGGCATTTTATCAATATATCAAAGAAGTCATCGTCTAGTTCTCTGTTGTTACTCGCCATGAGGTGACCCAGGACTGACTGACTGCTGTGTTGATTGAGACGAAGCCCAGGTAGATTACTGAAGCTTGCGCGTTGGTCATCGAGCCGGCGGCTCTGGGAGCTGGCGAGGAGGTCTAGAAATTCGTCTGTGTGGGGTGAGACTACAGAAGTAGAAAAGGCTGGGGAGGAGGAAGAAAACAAGTTAGCCCAGAAATAAGTTCCTCTCCATACTAAGTCTTGCATGAAAATACATATTTTTAAGTAGTATTTGGCAGGAACTGAAGTCAGATACGGATTTTACTTTTAAAAAATTACATTTTCTCATTGTTTTAGGTGGAGTAGAGGATGTTGCCATGGAAGCAGCTGAGAATCTGTTCTTCTCCTGAAAGTAGCATCTCTGATCATCCATCCTGTTACTCTGGAACCGACTCAGCAGATCAAAGAACCCTTCATCTGCCATTGTCTCTCGACTGTTCTTCTGAAGAGGAGAGAAGAGTTAGGGGTATTTTGAACTCAAGAGTACCTAAAATTAGGACAGCTGCATCACAGTTTCAATCCAGTGATATGTTTGATATTTGCATATCTGAAATCCATTAAATTAATTTTGTTAGTCATCGCTTCTACAGACAGAGTTTTATTGTAAGAGGAAATGCTAATAATAGGGCAAGCATTTTTGGAAGGTTAAATATATTAGAAACCTTTCATTCTCTGCAACAGAAAGAAACAGTACTCCAGTCAGTACAACTGGAGTTACTCCGCCTCAGCCATGAATCCACCAAAAACCCAAATGCCCATGAAAAAAAAAGAACAGCAATGAACAGTTTCCATTGTCTCCTCAGGTCTGTGGTCAAAAGCAGTCATCTCTCATCTACAGCAAATGACTCGGTTCTTTTATTTTTACCCAATTTCTGTCAGGAGTGCAATAACCTAAAAAAATATATCAAAAATATCTCCCACTGTCTGAATTGGAAAAGCTAGATTTTGTGAAGTTTGGAAAAGCAGGGTCTAGAAGAGACTAGAAATAGAATGTATGTGCAAGCTGAGCTGGAACTTTAGACAATCCACCAGGAAAAAAATGTTCCAATAGTAGGAAAAGCTTAAAGCTGGCACCACCCATGAGACAGTTGTAGAATGGCAGATTCTGTATTGTTTCACAGAGCCACAATGTTTAAATGGAGTAAAACTGAAGTGGATGGCTGCAGGAATGTGTTTTCCATAATTCTGATTGGACAAGGATTAGTAAAGGCCATGGTCTCCACAGTTCGCCAAACCTACCCTCTGAGAGTTTGGAAGTCGATGATCAATAGAATTACTGGCATCCTGCAAAACTTTGGAAGTGGTGCTGTTTTTGTACTTTTTGCCTTTTAGTCGATTTACAAAATGCAGTTTTGCTGAAGGTTTGGCAACCAGTGGTTTCTGTTTAGCAAGAATCTCACTGTTCCAGTTCTGAACCTAAGAAAACAAGAGTCATGAAATTAAGCCTTCCGATTTTAATTACTTATACTGTTACTTCTTATTTGCTGCTGCTTTTTCTCCCCAAAATTAAGCAGCTTTGCATTATTTAGTTTATCCAGCCACAAGGATGTGAAAACTTAGGTTTGGTTCTATCATTTGACCTGTGATTATGGAGCTCTTGTTAACTGCAGCAGGTTAGTACTGTTACTGATCAGTCTGTAGTGTGATAACTGAACTGTAGTGCGACACCGGATTGATTAAAATGTGGTCAAACAGTATATTTAATCAAACACATGGAAGTTTTCCTTGCTGACCGCAGTGCAGGAAATATGTAGTTAATGTGAACACTAAAATGTAGACACAGCTGGCATTTCCCACCTGACATTCTTAAAATTGGAAAGAAAAAAAACCCCGATTTTTACAAAGTGTTAAGAACAAAACAAACCCTTATACAAACCCAAATACTCAACCAGCCTTCTATGAAGTCCTTTATAGACACAAAATTCCCAGTAAAGACTGAAAAGGAAAGAGGGAGGAGAATGCCAGCACAAGAGCAAACAGGAACAACCATCTCCTGTCACTGAAGAACAGAATAGATAGCTTTATCAACCTGACAGATTTTCCCTAAATACTCTTCTAAAATAAACAGAATTATCCACAAAATTGGCCGCTTTATCTACAACTGACAAACTCTGACAACTAACTGAGTAAAACCACATTTTTTTATGATTCAACATCAGAAATTGTGAACGCAACCACAAATCGTCCAGCAGTGCTGCCTACCAAAGCGGATTGCCTTCTGAAAGCTTAAGATGAGCACACAGATTCCAAGTCCGAGACAGTGGCATCCTGTACAATCAGACCATAATGCTGGTGTCATACATTGTTCTATATATCAGAGACATTTGTGGAATTAATTTTCAGAATCTACTAAATGAATATTTTGAAAAAAGCCCTTTATAAGAGCTAAGCTGCAATACTAGGTTAATACTTTATTACAAAAATCCACATGAAATATTTTTGTATATTTAGGACACAGACTATCACAGACTATGTTTCTAATAAATAGATTCAGAGAGTAAGAAAGTAACAGCTGATACTGGCCAAAAGCTTAAAGATTCCCTGCAGAGAAATCACCCTGGACTAAACGCACAATCTTTTTAAATCAGTACACAAAGAGGCTCTTGAGCATCAGTGCTGACTTCAGCTGTCAGTACAGATGTCGAGATGTAAGCTTTGAGATTTAATTTCCTATTTGATAAACATGATGGCAGGCTTTGCATCACTTGAAGAGATGGGAATTAAATATCCCAGCATGGAGGGAAAAACAGCAATTTCAGTCTGCTCCTGGAGTCATTTATGTAGAACTGCCAGCCCAGAGTTTAAAGGCAGGTTGAATTTGAAGGAAATCTGAAGATAGACACAAGGATTTTTTAGTCAGGAGCTCCCAGCTCCAAGAGATTTCTCTGAGCTTTGGGGGAAGTTACATTACCTATCTGTGACTCACAGCCCTTCTGAAATAGCATCCTTACTCAAAACGGATGTTGAAAATCCTAATGGCTTGCAAGTTGGTTGAAATCACAAAGTGAAAAGCATAATGTGAATTTTAAGTGCCTATAAGATGACTAACCAAAGAAAAAATATTCAGTGCAGCTGAGCTAAAGCTTAGAAATATTGCTCTAAATCACTTTGATGCTGCATTCTCAAGTCACTTTTAAAGAGGACATGAAAGGAATTCGTTTGATGTGCACTACAGGACCCCATTCTTTCGTGTTTGTGAGGGGAATGAAGCAAGCTTTCCACAAGCCATTACAACCATGACGTATGTAAGGTGCTGACTGCTACCTAGACAACAAAAGCATTAGTTGTTAGAATTGTTAGACCTGCTTTTACCTAACTCTTTAAGATCAACTAAATTAAAAAGGGAACACAAATGACACATCAACATTCTGCTGAGTTCTTTCAAAGTTTTATAAAACTTCTGACTATTCATAACTGTTGAAGTTAAATCCTTAGAAACATTTCATTGCAATCTCACCGGCAGAACAGAAAGAAGGAAAGTGCCAACCTTTTCTGGTGTTAATTTCATAAGTTCCATGTTCTCCATACTGTGACGGCGTCCTGCTCTCGGTCTGGTACCTTCAAAAGAATCAAGTTCACCTGTTTATCATTAAGATTTATGGTCTCACCTTCAAAGCTGTATCTAAGGTCAAAGATACAGCAATTCTGAGTTCCAAAATAGTGCAGTTAGTTAAATACATCAGCAGAGAATAAATAATCGCTAGTAAAAGAGGCCTTCAAAACCACGCTGATCTAAGCTACGTAAGTTGCTTTCATGGGACACAAGAGAAGGACCATGCATCTTTGAACACAGGAACATGTAATGAACTGGCTTCTACCGTAACCCCCAGTGTCACTAAGATGGTAGGACGAAAAAAAGGAAAGATGTAATTTGGCAGCAAGTAGATACATCTCCCACATTAAAAAGAAAAAAGTGGGGAGGACAGACACAATTAGAAACATCATGCAAAGAAAACTAAGCAGTAACCTGTGATTCACATTGTAAATCCTCCAGAAAAGAAGGAGCTGAAGGGGTCCAATACTGCAAAAACCACCCTTTTCTGCTGGTGGGGGGAAAAAAGGCAAACCTGCATACTCAATCATCAGTAGTCAGAAAACAATGCAAACAACAGGTTATTTTTGAAGTTCACGGATAGAAAGTATCGCAGAAATAGGCACGTACCATTCAGACTGTTATCTGCCACGTGGCTTTCTGACATCATGGAGTTGTTTGTGCTGTAGCTTAATCCAAGAACCATTTGAAGATCTGAGAGATTAAGTCTAGCAGTGAGTTCCCCACTTCTGTCCCCTACCTGCAAGCAAATAAAATAAGCAGTTCTGTTACTGTAACAAAGTATACATATATGTAAACAAAGCAAACCTTGTCCCATAGATTTCTGAGGGAAAAAGGCTGAAAAAGTTTTCCTGGTTGAAAACTCAGAGAATCATCTTTTTAGTGAAATATGTAACAACTAAAAGATACATAACAAAGCCTAAAATAACCTCTGCTAGGCTATTAACTTGAATTCCACAATGACATTATTGAAGGTGGCACGAGAACTAAGGAGCTGCAGTAAGATATGACTGAAATAATTCGGAACCAACTATCTCAGAAATCATTCAAAATCCATCCCATTATTCAAAAGCACATGCATGGACACACCTCCAGAAAATCCCCGTGAGAGCAAAAACCAACAGCCAACATAAGCAGAGTGTGAACATCATACCTCTCTTGAAATCTCCAAGTGCCTTTCTGCAAAATGCATAGCTTGGTCGTGATTTCCCAGTGCAGTGTATGCGTTCCCTAAACTCCAGCATGCTCTTCCTTCACCAATTCTGCAAAAAATAAACACGTTTTCAATTATACCTTTACTCGCTGAACACTAGGGGTCAGGTTTTCATAATATTGCCACAATAAGATTGCTGTGCCAAGACAAATGAAGGCTATCATCAGAAACCATTCCAACACCAACACCTTAAGTACTGTATTTAAAGGAATGTGATCTGGGTATAACCATAAATATGAGCAAATCTAAACAAATTTTTACTTTTTAAAGCTCACAGCAAAGACAAGGCACTCAGTTTTGCAAGCACAGAACATTTTATAACCTACTTTGCTTTTCCTCAGTTGTGTGCCTTTCTGTTCTTCATATATTCTGCTTATTCAGTTAGAAGAAGCGCATTTAAAAATTGTAAAAAATTTTAGTTGTACCCAACATTATAAAAAGGGCCTTAGAAATGATTATAAAATAAGCATTACTTCCTACTGTATTATTCCCCATTTCCAATCCCTTCCCATAGTCTTAATTTGTGGAAAAGTAGGAGACATATTCTTGTGAAGGTATGCAAAATTATTATAATTGAAGTCATGAAAGAAAGAGATTTGCTTTTCTTTTCCTTAATTTACAAAGAAGATGCTGACAGAAGAGGATGTAGACACGGTCATTCATCAATTCATCTTTCATCTCAGACTCGTTAGCTGCAGTACCTTCATGAGTAATTTATTTCCCCCCCCCCATATGAAAACTGGAGCCCAGCATTGTAGGGGATTTACATTAATTCAGCTGTTGTGTACAGAATAATGACAGCAGGGTTAGAGGTAACAGGATTTCGTTTAAGTGTCATTCATAGAGTAAACAATGTCTTAGGGCTTACTTATCATTTAATTCCTGAGCAATCACAAGGTGTTTCAAATGATAATCAATTGCTTTTTCATAGTCTTGAAGTAAAGTGTACGTGTTCCCGAGGCTGTAGCAGGCCTGTGCTTCCACAGCTCTGTCTTTAAGCTGTCGAGCTAGCTGTAACGTCCTCCTGGAAGAAAGGGTTAGTCACCTCAAAAATCACGGCAAGGAAAAGTTTTTAAAAGTATATCTGTGCAACTAAAAATCAATTATACAAATTAAACAAACGAGGACACCAGGCTGGCAAATTAGCTACTAGTAAATTACTATTTTGCAAACTCTCAGAAGATTTTAAGTGTCTTTTCCCTCCACTGCAACCTATTTCCATTTACTTTATTAGAAAGCAGACCGATCCATCAAACAGCCGATTTTAACTTATTGCTTCATCAATAATTTATAGTGGTTTTCCTGACAGTATGCACCTGAAACAGTTTAGTACCAGCAGTACAATAAATACTATATATTCTCCATCAACAAGAGCAAGACAGACCTATAACCACCAAGCGAGCCCAGCCCTGCTGGGTAAGAAGAATTTGAGTGCTGAGAAGAATCCGAGCAGTATTCAGGATTTTTTTTCTTTTTTCAAAAAGAACAGGTAAGCCCTGAAATCCACATTAAGATGCTAACACCTATACTGTGTCTTTGCCGAGCTTATCTTTTCATAGAATTATAGAATGGTTTGTGTTGGAAGGGACCTTTAAAGGTCACCTAGTCCAACCCCCATACAATGAGCAGGGACATCTTCAACTAGATCAGGTTGCTCAGGGCCCTGTCCAACCTGACCTTGAATGTCTACTGGGATGGGGCTCCTACCGCCTCTCTGGGCAACCTGTGCCAGTGTCTCACCATCCTCATTGTAAAAAATTCCTTCCTTATATCTAATCTAAATCTACTCTCTTTTAGTTTAAAACCATTACCCTTTGTCCTACCCTCATAAAGAGTCCCTCCCCATCCTTCCTGTAGGCGCCGTTTAGGTACTGGAAAGCTGCTATAAAGTCTCCCCAGAACCTTCTTTTCTCCAGGCTGAACAACCCTGGCTCCCTCAGCCTGTCTTCACAGGAGAGGTGCTCCAGCCCTCTGATCATTTCTGTGGCCCTTCCCTAGACATGCTCCAACAGGTCCACGTCCTTCTTAAGCTGGGGGCCCCAGTACTTAGGTGGGGTCTCACCAGAGCAGAGCAGAGGGGCAGAATTATCTCCCTCGACCTCCTGGCCACATTTATAACTTGCTGGCCAAGTTACAGCAGCAGCTGCTTAGTGGTACAGAGACCAAGAAAAATGTCTTGATTGAAAATACAGACTAAATATGTAAATTCTTGTTGATGTGCACCACCCATCTCAGCTAGTGAGTATACCCGAGACAGATACCTATCTCAGGTGTATCTCTGGAGATCTGTACTCAGATCATGCCAGAACTTGCCAAGAGCTAAGCCAGCAACGCTTGGTTCTAGAATAAAGGGGAATAAATGCCTATCAGCAGAAGGATGTCTACCGTGCAGACAAGAATCTATTTAAAATAACAAAAAAGTTTAAAAAATATTAATGCTGCCACTCCCTTAAAAAAACAGAACAGTTAAGCAACTAGGGAAAAAAATGTTATTTTTCCTAAACAAATGCAGCTAAGTATATGTTTCTAAGTGTATGTTGAGGAGATGGCTATTCTACAGTGAGCTGAAGTACCAGGCACAACAGAAGTAAACGATATAAGAAGAGGTATAAATATATAAGCAGTCAACTAACTTGTAGTATTCAGAAGCAGTTTCAAATTCACCCAGGAATATGTAGGCATTTCCAAGATTGCTGTATGCTCTTCTTTCCGCTGATCTATCACCAAATTCTTTTGCAATTAGGAGACGCTTAAAAATGTGAAATAATCATGTTATTTACTTGATTTTGTACTTCGTAACATACATTTGCATACAGAAATGCATGCTCATACTTTTTCTATCTGTTCTTTAGGCTAACAATGCTTGAAAAGAACAGCTAGACTTGAAGCTGTGCCATTAAGGTTTAAAACTTGCACTAAAACCCTTGCAACAAGATCCAACACAATACACATACTTAAGATGAGGAGCAACTGGTGATATTTTGCTAGAACAGAATTCCTTCCTAGCACATTCTTGTACCTGTTCATGGGCTAAAACTGCGCTCCTGAAGTTGCCCAGAAGATAGTGTGTGTTTCCCAAGTTTCCAAAGGCACGTCCTTGTGCTGCTCTATCACCCAGCTCTGTTACTATTGTCAGGTTTTCCCTGGTTTGGGGGAAGTGAAAAGAGGTAGAATAGTGACTTTTAAGAGGTTTTTTCCTCACAGTAATTTAAATTATGATTAAAAAAAATATATCTCCATTTATATAAAGGAAAAGGCATTGGTATTTTACTTTGGCCTATTTTAATGGCCTTTATGCAACCATGAATCTTCCACTGAGTAGGAAACATTTCTTGTGAGATACCAAACTTAATTGCTTTCTTACTCAAGCTGGTGTGCTCATTTCTAGTTAGAGAGCTACATTATATATAGCTATACCGAGGTCTAGTGTTGTCTCAGTCTGGTTTGAAGAGTACTACTGGATTCTAACATAAGGGAAGGACTAAAAATGAGGGCATAACAAAAAAATAGTGCACTCTCCAGTTTAAAAGGGGAAAAAACTCATAGGTACCACTGTTCTGAATAGAAGTGTGCCACAGGTTAGTTTGTGACACCACAAATCTCTCAATATTCTAATGAACTAGATGATCATATCCTCTCGATCCCCAACATTTAAAGCTACTACTTACTCATAATAATTTGCAGCTTTTTGTAAAGCATTTTTCACATCATCTGGAAGTTCCCCTGGATCATGAGTCCCAGCACTAGCTACATTTTTCCCTTTAGAGTGATATACGTTTCCCAGATTATACAGTGCCCTTGCTTCTCCAACCTAAACCAAAAGTAAAATAAGGCATTACAATTTTATGCTTTAAAGTCATGTCATAACAACTGTCAGTACAACACACAGATGGGAAAAAAAGTTTGTTAACTTCTTGTCAACACATGCTCTGCCCGTTCTGAACACGTTCTTATCACCCACCCAGTCACATCCCTCAATCAAATTGTTTTGCATACCACTTCCTTTTGAGGTGCAACATACATAATAATTCTTGAGACCAATTATCACTCAAATAAATTTTTAAAAAAACCTCAAACCACAAACCAGGATTATATTTATTAATCTGGATCTACAGTCTTCCAGGTGCAAACAATTATCTTACAACTAACAGATTCTTACTGTCTCAAAGAAATAATTGAATATTCAGTATTTACTTCCCTCTGAATGGTGGCACACTCATTACCAATACAACAGGGTTCAGAAATACGCGTTAGCAGTTTACTTCCAGATTCCTAAGCAATTCTTACCTTATCATTAAGCTCTCTGGAAATATCCAGATGTCTTTGACAACAAACAATAGCTTCTTCAAAATTCCCAAGTACCTTTAAGGTGTTGCCCAAATTCCCACTAGCTTTAGCTTCTCCCAGTAGATCTCCAATTGTCCTAAAATTACAGAAATAAAGCACCCAGTAAATAGTGTATTATTTGAAACCAAGCACATGATCCATGTATGGTAGACAATTAGAAGAATTTATGAAAAGAAATTACAACCATGTAAATGTGTATACATTCAGTTCATTTTATATCTACAATGCACTCATAAACGTTCAATCTGTGGTTACAGATGTTTAATTTTGTTGGTGCTGTTTGTGCAGGTGCTAGTATTCATGGCATTGATCATCTACTTAACACTGAAAAAAAAAAACAACCTTCTTTTAGGAAGAGAATAAAGAGAAAATTCTTAACGATTATATAGAAAGACAGCCCCAGCGTTAGAGAGGTTTAACTCTTTTTGCATTTTACCTGACTATCATAGTCTTGTATTATTTACAAGACATACTGTCTCCCAGAAAGCTCAGAGGTAATACTACATTTCTAGATTCTAAGTGAGACTAAGATAAAAGACTGGCACTGAACCACTCAGCCTGTGATACCTGGGGAATAACACAACAAAACAAGTTCCCACAAGGTGACAGCGCTTGCGCAGGTTAAGGCAGGGGGAAGAATAAGTTTGTGCCTAAATTGAGGTGAAGTACGTTAGGTGCCCGTGTCTTTTATTGGATCTATACCAAATCATTAAAAGTCAGATGCATAAATAGCGCATGAAATGCACAGGGTTTTTAGATTTCACAATATTATGAGTTTTACACAGAGACACACGAATGAGTAAACAAGAGAGCCAGCTTAACGTTCTGGAGAACCAGAAAGACTGAGTTTTAGAAACAGGAAAGGGTAAAGAAAGGGTGGATTTAAAGAAGCCACTTAATTATCCACAAACCTGGTATGGCCTCAGTCAGATTATGGTGCTAGACCAAGTATTAGCTCCCAGGTTAAAGGGCAATCAAGTTACCTGCCAGACCGCCCCCAGCCTTCTGCCATCACCACATTCGCTCATTATCCAGTATTAACAGCAGGGTTTGGTAGGAAAATGAACAGCCAACTGCTCATCTCTACACAAATGGGATGAAATGGAGAACACAGTTAAAGAAAGACACAAGATTACCTTGCAAGAGTTAAATCATGGTGATGGTATTCCAAGGCCTTCGCATATTCATGCAAGTAGAAATAGGCATTGCCTAACTGGCTGTAAATAGCACTGAGTGTTTTTAAATCTTCAGTTCCAACCTGAACAGCTGCTTCAAAGAAAGATACACCAGCTCGGCAATCTCCTGCTTTACACAGGCGCTCACCTTCCAAAGCCAGCTCTAGGCAGGAAGCCTCCATCCTGCACAATTTAAGTAAAAAGAAAAAAGGTCACTCTAAATGTAGTACTTTGTCCAATAACCTGAGTTCTGAAGAGGTTATTTTACTCCAAGTGTCTCTCTTTGTCAGCACCACAGTACAAGCAATGAGCTTGGTACTGTAACATTACAGAAACTAACAGGGAAATGTAAATTGCAACTTCAGCAGTGATGAGCAAACGTAACATTAGAACAAATAGCTTCAACTTGTTTTTTCTTTCTTTCTTTTTAAGTCTCAGTGAGGAAATCCAAACACTGCTCTTTCCATATATAGCGCCTGTAGGATTCAAAAATGCAGAGTTTTCACCATGTAGATAATTCTGGAATAGTGACCTAGAAATCAAGCTATTATTGGCAAATACTGATTTTGACACACGTAAGCACTTCTATTTTTAGGTTGATACCATACTTACCTGCAAAATGCCTTATGGGGGAAAAAAAAAAATTCAAATATTCCTGTGTATCGAAGACCATGACTATTTTTCCCAAAATTGTTTCCTGTGTAATTCAATACTCCTTGGCATTTCATCATTTTCCATAGTGGCACTGCTATGAAAACGCTCACGGTATAAAGAAAAAAGATCTAGATCGAATTAATGACAAAATGTATGTCAATTCAAGTTACTTAACTGAGATGCCATCATTCCAGAACCCACTGGAATATTTTTTATTATTATGAGCAAATAATTGTGTAATTATACAGTATAAAATACTGCAAGCAGTAAAGAAGACACTCATGAATTAATTTATAGCAGAATTTGTAGAAGATTAGATTTTGAAAAATGAAGAAAGAAGTTGTTAGAGAACTGCAGCTACCAAATCCCATTCATATGTATTTTTGCTACTCTGAATTCAGGTATACAAAAGGTAACATTTCAATAAGTGTTAATAACTATATACAAACATTTCCTACTTTCCAGTTCTGAGATGCAAAGAAGGTACAGGAGAGGAGGAGGAGAAGGAAGAAGACCAGGTTCTTGATCTTGAAGCAATGCGGTTCTCTAGCTCTTTCAAGATATATGCATTTTAAAAAGCTAACAAATATGTCATCATTCTACTTTTAAAAGATTTTTTTCAAGAAGAAAACTCAGTAAAAGACATTCTGTAAGTGTTTAAAAAGCACGTGCTAATATGGCCAAAAAGTGGGCATCAACTTCGTAAATCCGTATATCGTTTTGATTTTTTCTTCAAGAATTATACAGCAAGTATAAGGGCTTGCACTCCAAAACGGAACATTGGTGTAGTTAAAGATATCTTTGTTATGTCATTATTCGATTTTCACCTGGTTGTAAGAATAAACCATTTCGAATTCTATTCCTAAAACTCTTTCCCTTCATAGGCACAGATCAGTAATAGCAACAATCAAATGTCGACTTTTCCAAAAGTTATTTTAATGGCAACACCAGAAGACAGCTGTTTTGCAAGACAGCGATGAAGTATTTAACATACCTGCAGTATTTACATTTGTTTATTTTCTAAATCAGAAAAAAATAGGTTATACATTCTATTCAATTCTGAGCAAGAAGAAAATATATTTGAAAAATCCAATTACTTTTCACAGAACTAGAAGAATTTGGATCATTAAGTAAAATAAGCCACCAATACAAAATAGTACCATACCTGCTGGTCTTCGACATTCCACAATTTAAGCACAACGAGATGACAGACATATTTAACTTTTGCAATTAAAAATACTGTATGCTTGGTAGTTGGTAAAGATGCAGACAGCAAATAACTCAGGCACAAAGTTCTTCCCAGGCCCAACTTCTCAGGTTGGATATCCATAACACATGCAGTATTTTTAGGTTTGGAAACTCTTCTCAGAGAAGTTAAAGCATTCTTATTTGCTAGAACACAGAACCTGGTGGTTTATTACATTGTGCATGTGTTGAATGTAAGACAGAAAAAGGCAGAAATGATTAAGTACCGTTAAGTACAAGGGAGAAATGATTACACCATCAGCAACTGAAGGTTTAAGATTTAAAACACTTCATTGGGTAATCTTAATCCTATCCAAAGAGGTTCTCTCCGGGCACCTCATGTTAACTGACATGTCCAATTAAAGTGACGACGAGAAAATATGGTGCTCCTTACTGTAAAGATTTAGACCATTAAACAATCACATTCATTTCTTTAGATTTTTAGCTTGAATGGTTAAAAAGAGCTTTCAGCAAAATGTGTATGTGACATAATAGTCAAAATGCTATATTGGACTCCAGTTCTGTAAGTGAATTTATCCCATTAAAAAAGCCCATCATGTTTTGATTTGCAACTGTGATGCATCACCCACCCAATCAATGAAGAAAAGGCACAGTCTAAAAAGATACAAAGACGCAATATCAGACAATGCTACGGACCAGTAATTTTCCTGATATACTGCATTCAGTTAATTTCACAGTGTGCCAAAGACTGCCAAATGCCAAGGCAGCACTACCATTTCATCAAGGAACTTTTGACTTTGCAAGCCAGACTCAAAAAAACCCAGACTTAGAAAAATGAAAGATTTGGGGTTTTTCATACAGAACATAAATAACTATGAAGCCAAGGCTTACACCCAGGCTGATGAAAATCAGCTGTTATTACAGTGTTTTAATTCAACCAGAATTACAGGAAGTAAATGAGAATGAGAATTAGTAATTGTTTGAGTAAAAAAGAATCCAAAATTTAAGCCTACTCTTGAGTGCAACTCTAGAAAGGGTGGGTTAACAAGTTGCTAGATTCTGTACAGCAAATTAAAGCCATAATTCCATTTGGATCCACTCTTACTGACCTTCTAGAATTTCAAAGTCTAAATAAGCTATAAAAAAAAAAAAGAACAGAGAAAATGAAATATTTATTTCCCCAGTTGCCTGTACCCAACATTAATACTTTATTCACGTTATGGAAGAGCTATGAAATCATTCAGTTATTTTAAAAGTTTGCTAGGCGTATCCATAAAGTACCAAAACTGGACTCAGAAGAGGTTTGGGTTTGTTTGGGTTTTTTTTCCTCCATTACTTAAAGAACTGTTATGAAAATTAACACAACTGGGTTGGTTTTTTGGGTTGGGTTTTTTGTTTTTTGGGTTTTTTTTGTTTGTTTGTTTTTTTAAGATTTACATAGGTGTTCTCCAGTTAAAAAACCATCACCTCTTAGGAGTTTTAACTGTCACTACTAATGGTTAAATAGCACGTTGACAGACTAGCCAGGGCTACGTAGGTTATCAATGTTTTAGGAAGTCATTAAATAGTTACAAGGAGAATATGAAATTACTTTCTCTGTTCCCAGGGCTGAATTGAATTACTTATTTATTCAACACGCAATGGCTAAACAAAAGATACATTGAGTCCCCAGAGATGAGAAGAGAACAAGGCCCATTCATCTGTGTACTTCTAATGAAATTCTGCTCCTGCTAAACAGGATAATGTTCTTCCAGATATCACTGTGGAAGTACTCGTAACAGGGCTTCGTTTTGTTATTCTGTTTATAGTTGCCTGGACCTGCTCTCTGAAAGGTTGGCATCTCCTGAATAATTTCTCATTTGTAAAACTACCTCATTCTTATCTGTCCCTCTAAGCTTTTCATCTTGTCTGGCTCCCTTCTCTTTTCTCCCCTTCCTCTCCACCCCTCTCTCCTTTCTTTTTCTTTTTTCCCTTGTTCTTCTCTGACCTTCTTTGTATTCTCTTTTGAACCTTTATACTTGTAAGAATATAAACGCTATGTATATGCCTCCACCCTAGCCTGCCTGGTTTTTTTCTCCTATTTTGGAGTCTCCGTTCCTTCAGCTGTTCTCATGTTAAAATAAACAACAGAAAACTGGTAAGAAGTAAGGCAGTAGAAGGCAGCAAGAAGACTCATCAATTACTACAATCTTTAAACACAATTTAGTTTTACTCTGTTCTATTCCCACTAAAAGGATTTTTTTTGCCATTGAGGGGGAACAGGGCTGCCATGCAATTTGCCATGAAACATGTCAGTACACATAACATACCTAGAAGCAACCAAAAAAAAAATATCCCTATTATATCTCTTTAATAAATTCAGATGCATAAAATCACTAAACCACACCATCCTAAAATAAAGATCACATAATGTTCCTGACTCCTGCCCTTATTCTTGGTTTCTATACATCATGCAGAAGCATACCATATGGACCACTCCAAAGCAACCCTTTGTTTAGTCAAACTAAGTTTGATGGCAAATTTAGAAACAACACACACACACTAGGAAACCACACACCTGAATTCTGGGTTCTTTTGCTCCAGTCAAGATCAAAGCAGTTACAAGTTTTTGGTGTATGAATTTAGCAGGCCAAGACAAGTGAGTTCTACAAATATTTACTCTATAGATCACTTATTAGCCCCACCTATTAACTTCAGCATTTTTTTTCAGTCACTAAACAACCGATAAATAAAATGACCACCCCCAGTAATTTATGACATATTCTTTCCTGCATTAAATTTTAAACTACAACCAAATAAAATCTTTCCAAATTATAGATATTAAGTTAAATAATCATAAAATTCCAGTTCAATACACTGAATTAATCTGCAGTTTCTCTAAGTTTTAGAAAAGTTTAATATTTAACAAAAAAAAGTAAAAAGGATTATGCCTTGATGTTTTTTAAATGTTCATCAGATTACAGTTCTTACAAAAAAGTTTAATAAAGCCATTAATATTTTTATTGTTAATCAGTATCATTCAAGCCTGTACTGAAATACAGCATAAGGTAGTAAGCCATTTTGCCCTGACTGTGCTTGCCAATTTTTTTGTTGGCTTGTCAATTTAAACCAGACAATTGGCCGTGCCGCTTTCTTCGTCCATTTACTTCTATAATAGTACCCTGAACAGCTCCTGCTTTTATTAAGAGCGAGCAAGGACCTTCTGTAGTTTTCTGGGGAGGACCAAGAGCATCAGCAACAGTGTGGGTAAACATGTTACAGGAATTCTGGGAGTTAGACAGATTCCAGAAACGCTTAGCACGGAAGAAACATCATGCTCACATACACTTATGGATTCCTGTTGTCAAAGCCACGATGTAAAGATTTTAGCAAAATAAATAGAGCAGAGAGTAAATTACAGTTTATTTGCTAATTTTCTCCTTACTAACCATGAAAAAGCTCCTCCTGCTGACCGCACTGCTAACCAGAACTAAGACTGTACTTCTATGAAATAGAAGAGAAGACTAATCTAACAGCAACCTAACACTGTCAGAATGTTTTCAGAATTAATTTTAAGCCGTGGCATGTGCTGTCTTACAAATAAGGGTAGTGCTTTGTTCCTGTTAGCTAGCAAGGAAAAGGCCTCCAAAGCAAGGATGACCAGGGTAGAGGGTGGGGGTAGCACACAAGAAGAACCACGCTTTTTATTTCTGCACTGGTATGTAATCATTCCAGTGTTTCTGTGTCCCTTCCTATTGAATGAGCTGGAAGATTTACCCTTCCAAACACCAGCCATCCAAATACTATGCACTACACAATGCTTCTGTTGTTCAGGTTCATTAGAGGGAGTCTGCAATGCTAACGTGATGTCCCAGGTCTGTAAAGGGGATTTCAGAAGAAAAATGATAAAGGGAAATCACATATCCTCTTAACTTGCAATAACAGTACTTTTTTAGCCCGAGGTATCAAAGCAGTTTCTATTTATCAATCAAATCTCTTTATTTTAAGCAAGGAAAACACTGCTCTGGGTGACAGCGCACCTAAAAATTCATCACTCATAGAAGCAATAACAAGGCAAGTACAGAGAACTTTAGCAGACAAAACAATTTGCACGTGCAGCACAAACGCTAAAAGAAGAGAGAGCAGGGATTACCACACAGGGATCATACTTCATATCATTCTATCGGAAACAGAAAGAAATAGACAATCGTGTACTATTCTGCAACCAACACGGTTCCAATACGATACAATCATGCAATTATACTAATATAACCTACTATATAACAAAAGTGAATTTTCATAGTTCAAAAATTGAGAAAAGCAAAAAAAAAAAAGTTAGTTTAGCTTTCCGTTTCAGTAACGCTAGTAACAGAGATACCAAACTATTTGTTGCAACTTGTTTAGTTTGCTATTGTTAACAGCACTTATTCATCCATACTAAAATTAATACAATCTTACCTGTATCGCACATGAAAGGAACGATCTTCACGCATGCTTATCAAAACATTACTTTCCTCCATTGAGTTGCATTATCAGTAGAGAAAATAATACTGTTCTGTAGTAGGGTAAGTACTTTACTACGGAGAATTGTTGTCACACCACCATTCCAGTTAGTATATTAATAAGTTGGAGTAAAGATATCCTAAGCTCCTGTTGAAAACCTCTTCTTTATTAGTAAGGTAAGGAGGTCACTGTCAGACACATCTTAAACCTTCAGAAACGTGTTCAAGTTCTTTCATCTGCGGCCCTTTAAACTCCATTCATCTGCGTTTCTGCAAAGGGAACACAAGATGCTTGGCTTGAAGTCTCATAGTCAGTTAATAACTCATAACCATTTGCAGCTGATCTAAAAGCATAACACTACTCCTACTAAGCAGGAAGCGTCAATCAAGAACTTAAAGTCAGAGCCAAAGCCTTCTACATACATATGGCAATTCCTGTAGGCAAGCGAGAAAGCAAAGAAGGTTTAACAAAAACCAATGCTCTCTTTTTTCTGTCAGAAACTTCAAGTAATTTACCCTTGTTAGTATTATTTGGCCTCATGAAATTCCAAGCAAAAGCTTAAAGGATGAAAGCTACAGACTGAAAGGCATAATATAAAACAGATCACAAACTGCTTTACACGTAAACAGTACTGATGAAACCCTGACAGTTTGCTGAATTCCCACAGTAGTCAGAGCCAGCTGACACAATCCCATCTGGAGATCATCCATTCTGGAGATCATCCCACCCAGAACATAATGAGCACAGAAGCCAGCAGAGGTTTACACTATTCCCCCTTCCCCTCTCCGCTCCCAAAAGAAAAGTGGTGAGTGA
Organism: Stercorarius parasiticus; assembly: GCA_013396915.1. Classification (NCBI taxonomy): domain Eukaryota; kingdom Metazoa; phylum Chordata; class Aves; order Charadriiformes; family Stercorariidae; genus Stercorarius; species Stercorarius parasiticus. The sequence continues at coordinate 865,178 of VWZL01003399.1, read as the reverse complement.
TGGGGGATTGGGGTTTTGGTTTTGGGGTTTTTTTACACTGGCTTCACATTCCAAAATGCTGCAACATTGTCATATGAGCTCCAAATTCCGCTTCAAAGGGATTGCAGCAGCCAGCACTGAGAAGTTAGACATGTTTGGGCTGGCAGAGAAAAGATTAACTGAAAAGAAACTCTGTATTCAAAAGTTTACCCACTTTTAAGCTTATTTTTAGTAGAGAAGTTGACGTATTTATTGCTCAGTACTAATATTACCTTCCTTTGCAAGTAAACATATAGTTGTGTAATTCACAAATGCATATTTCATCAAGAGACTGCAGAGATGTCAAAAGACAAGAGCAGAGCTCAGATTTAAAGCTGTCACCAGAAGAAAATGCAACCCTCTCTATTTTTAATTGTCTATGTAGGCCATGCCTTTTCCTCTCATTAGCTTTATCAAGTACCAGCTGTGAAGATTCATGTTTCCCATCATACTCTACCTTGACAGCACCCCTCAAACAGACCATCCACATTCTTCCAGTCAAACAACTACTTTGCCCTTCTATGCTCACCATTAGAATTATTTGGCATCAACAAGTGGGTGTGGGTATATCTTTGCAATTACAGGGTGACACATACAGTTTACAATACCATTGCAACCCACAAATTGGGAAGACTGTGTTACAGGTATTTACTCTCCGGAAGTTTGTCCGAACCTCAAATCAGGTAACTCATACAAGCAGATAGCTGTAAGCCACCCACTCTACAGCAATCATCCATGAACGTTCCTGGTGCTCAGCAAATGCAAGGTCACTGCAAGTTCTCTTCCATAGACGGATACACTCATGTAAATTACTACATGCCACAAAATAAAAAGTGTGCACTTTGGCCACTGACATGGATCATGAAATAATGACTGGTAATGTGTTTGTATATTTATGCTGTAATTGTAATTAACTGAATCGTTTGGTTTAAGAAGCTTTATTTTAAAAATAAAAAGCCAAATTTAATAAAACACCAGTTATATTTAAAAGTACATCAAAATGACTGCATTTATTTAAATATCAGCTATATTTAGAAGTACACTTCACATCAGCTGTTTATAACTTTGTTTTATCTGAGCTACATTTCTGTCCTCCTACTTAACCTCATCCGCCGACCGATGCCACCATCTCCCACCAGCTGGAACCACTACTCCTGCGTTCTTCCCTCCTTACTGGCCATGCGGCACATTCCTGGTCTTGTGAGGGTGATACAGACACGCCCGAGTTGGCCAACACATCATGGTCACAGATCCAACAAAAATTACTGGGCCTGGTCTTCACAGCTCAGTTCCTTCACCCGTAACACATTAGGATGTCAAGTTATACCTTCAGCCATGCCAACATGTAATCAGTAAGCAAACTTAAAGCATATTAATTAGAGTAGTGGATTCAAAATTCAGGAGGTGGAAATCAATGAACACTTCCACAGACAGTATGTCTCAGGTGTAAACCGGCCTTGGGAGGATTACACTATAGCAAACTAAGCCGTGCTCTTTCAACTTACGCATCTCAACTCTTCAGAAACTCTCTGTGTAACCAAGCCTTTCTCCAGCTCGTGAGCAACTTGACTCAGAGGACACAGTACTTCAGCAGAAATGCCTAGTGAATTTACAGAAACCAGGAAAAGGTCTACTCTATCGGCATATCTAACAGTGAAACGGGCTTTCTCCTAAACTTGCATTTTTAATTAAAACTTCATGTAGCGTGAAAAAAGCACTTGGTACTTACTAGGAAAAAAGTCTGTATTAATGCAAAGCTGCTGCTTTAAATTTATTCCCTCCACACCTTTAAACAATGCAAAATCCATATCCACTCTACAGAGCTGCCTTTCAGGAAAGCATAAATAGAAAACTGAAGTTGTATACAGAACTTTAAAATGCACAATTTTTCTATTCCAGCTACCAAATGCAGGAAATCCTAGCTTTTTTGCAATTTCAAAGTCACAGAAAAAAAGCACGCAGAAAAAAGATTGGGCCTCCTTCAGAAGTGGAAAATTAAACTGGTGTTACTAATTACGCAGTGGTATGATACCAAAACCAACACCACCTCCAAAAAATCAAATAAAGCAAGGCAGAGGTTAGGCAATCAAATGTAGCAGCCAGTTTATATCCCATAACAGACAAAACATGCACTTTATCAACCCTTATTAGGAGAAAACGGTGAGCCATAGTTAGGGCTCATTCACCTCGTCTATAGACAGCTAAAGGATCTTCAATTAAACCATCAGTAAAAAGCTAACTTTGCCTCAATTCAGTGCTTTATCAAAAAAATGTACTTATCACTGTCAAAAAGTCGCTTTTTATTATTTTCTATTATACCACAGATTTATATAGACGCGATACAGAAGCTTGGGGTTTGCGCAAGGTTTTAAGACTGAATTCCTTACTAAATTCTATGAAACTACTTTTAACTTCCTTCTCTGAAATTGCACAAAATCTATTAGGTAAATTTCTACAAATTTTACAATGAAATTAAAAAAAAAATCAGTGTAAAATACTAACGTTACAAACTGAAAGTAATCCCACAGAACAGTGCTTTAAAACGTGAAACCCCATCATGTTTGCTTCATTTTTCATAAAATTATTACCAGTGTTCTCAGAAAGGGAACCAAGGCCTAATGGCTGATATTAAAAGAAAGTACATCTCAACCTTCCATTAACATCACTGAACTGAATCAGTGATATATATATATATATATATGTGTGTGTGTGTGTGTGTGCGCTAAGACTTGAATGAAGCTCACTCTCTCTCAAGAAAAATTATGGAAGAAACCAAGACACCCCCCATCTTCAATTCTGATCAGTATATTTCAAGTCACTGACAGCAATAAAAAAAAGCTATAATTTCCTTCTCAAAAGCCTGTTATGCAAGCTAAGTGTTCTAGATATTACACCTTCAAGACAAGTGTTTCATGTTTTAAGGCATTTTCCATTTCAAAAAAGATTTGATTACATCCTATGAATTTTACCACAATGGTAGACAAGCACTTTAACCAGTTTCCAGTTCTTCATTACACTGAATGTCTATGATAGATCCCTTCATTTTAACTTTTGATAGAATACCATATTTCCATGAATCAGAAAGCAACAGCAAGTTGATACTGCTATTTATTAGCAGTATATAGAACCAATAATCACAATATCATGGAGAGGGAGATGGTTTTTTCCCCTGTATCTCCTTAAAACAGTAAATTTCTGCAGCTTCGTTGTCTCCTTCCCTCAACCCATACCTTCTTTTTTGGAGTTTGTCAGATGATCAAAAGTATTGCATTGCTTATCTACAGTTACATGGCTGACTGGCTGACATTGTCAGCCCCCAAGCGACCAGTCAGCCTAACAGAATGCTATTCTGTTCAGTTCAATTCTTCCTGCTTTTCCCTAAAGGAGACAATCAAGTAATGCCTTCTCTACCCATCTGCTATTTTTCACAAAGCTATAGGAACAGAGCATCTGCCAAATGAAGTCGTCACTGACGGAGATTCAAAAGCTCCTGGAGGAAAGTACTGATAGCAGTAGACTAATAGCACAAATCGCATTTCCTTAGAAAAAAACAGCTACAGAGATTTGTTGTTTCAACATTAAGGCAAATTTCCCAATGGTGAAATAAGTTTGGATTTCCTTTTGGGAAGAGGCTACAGCATGGGGGAAAAAAAGGAAAAGAAGCTTGAACTGGATTATCTAAAAACAAAACAGAGCTTTGCATATCCTATGGAGAAAGAAACAGACTAAACAACAACAAAAATATAGTGACAACTCTACTACCGAAAAATAGAGATTAGCTGGGCTCCAGACCTTCAAAATACACAACAGCATATAAACACAAATAATACAACAAGGAACACTCAGAGCTAGACAAACCATAATTTCAGTCTTCAATGCTGTCCAAGGACATTTTTAAAATTCACCTGAATTAGCAGCTAAGCCTAAAATAAGCAAAAAAGCCCCTTAAAATTCTATATCAAGTTTAATATTGTATTTACATAGTAAACAGCATCATCATTAGCATTTCTGTAGTAACCAAATATTCCACTGTGAATGAACCTTAAAATAACTGTGTGCCAGGTTGTGAAAAAGCTATTTTTTCCAAACCTTGAGCACAGTACAAGTACAAGAAACACTGTACTATGACCAGTGTGGTTACTCTTGGAAGCTTATTTTTAAACTCCTCTCTGCACCACTTTTGACAGAAGTTCAACGGCTGATTAGCTGACAGCACATAGAAACCACCCTCACTGACAAAAATTTGAGGTTTTATTCAGGGTCAATGATGACATGGAGCAATACCTGCTCTGAAATACTGCCTTTTTCTCCTCGTGGATATATATATATGGAGCAGATACCCCCAGAATAAACCACAGGGCTTCTTTTAAAGGACTGGCTTAGCAGCATGCAAGCGTACTTTCCAGCATACAATCCAAGTGCAGTCAGTGCACATCAGACATTAATGGGTTGCATCTAAAGGACAAAACAGGAAAGCTGAGGTTCATTAACAATTACCTCAGACACTCCTCCTAGGTGTGAGTCCGATAAAGCAGATTCTGCAGAGCTTGTAATGACCATGGAGCACAGGAAAGACCAAGCCTAACACATCCTATGCTGTCAGACTCATCAGACAAGCTGCAAATAAATTAATACTACTGTCTAATGTTCTTGATTCAGATGCTCCCTCCTGCACCCCAATTATATTTACCATGCTGACTTATAATATGGGCTCACATTAAACATTACTGAATATTGCAGACAATCCTAAAATGGGTGGAAGGGGTGGGTACTGTATCAGGTTTGCGCCACACGTGATGTTCTTTCAACAAAATAGAACACCTACTAATTCCCTGCTCCACAAACCTGGAATTTCACATATAGCAGACTCATAGAAGGAGGAATATGAAGTTTCCTCTCCTTTCCTCAAACCACATGGACGGAGCTATCTTTTATATATGAAACCATCAGCTCCTTGCTGGAAAGAGAATCAAAAAATTGTTACTGACAGCATAAGGCTATACAGGCATTTATTACCAGAACTGGTCAATGCATCGCTAACTACCTTTTGTGAATCAAAAGAACAGAATTACTGTAGTGAGGTATTGTTGTGATTTGGGACGGACTGGCAGATAAGAATGACAGACCCCATTATGTATGAAATTATTTCACCTCCCTTCTTAGCCAGTTAATGCCCAAGACTTAATTACTTCTGTATAACAAGCAGTCTTTTCAGACAGTCAACAGAAGCAGAGAGTTATAAAAGAGTAGAAAAATACTAATAATAGGAGCTATGACAATCATGACATCTCCCCTCGAAAAATTAAAATTGCTAAATGCAAAATCACACAAATACTATCATTATCTGTCACACGCTCCCGAGTGATCCAACTGATTCTGTTCTTCATTTCTCTCCCCAATTTGTTTCTAGTACTGCATTTACCCAAATAGAAGAAAAGGGTTTTTATCTAAGTATTTTAATTTACTCTTCAATTTATTTTAATTTACTCATCAATATGATTGCAGGAGGAGAAACCCCCTAGTAGCAAAGGAGCACAGGTATGCCCAGAACAGCCCAAAGGAGTACAAAGTAGGACTGTAAAAGAATTTTATTGAAAATATTAATAACTATATGAAACAACATAATGAAAATACTGCATAAAGCCCCACAACTACTTTACAAGATTAAATACATAATTATAAGTCATACTAGTATATTAAATTCTATTTCTATTTTTAAATTAGCTTTAAAAAGATCCTAGCAATGAGATCCTTCTAAGTCTTGACATGATCTTAAAAAAAAAAAAAAAACAAAACCACAAAAACTCCCACAACCTAATAGATGGCGAGCATTTCTGAGACAAATTTTGCTTACAATGAAGTGACGATCTCACCGCATCCACAGTTGACTCTAGAAGAACATAGCTCCAGAACAGAGTACAACATTTATTATTTAATTGCTAATATGGTCCTGCACTATGACATAGTAACAGTGGAGATACTTAATTTATGACTCTATTTCTAAAAACATTGTTTGTCTGTGGTTTCCTTTATTCCTTTGGTTACCTAAACCCAGTCGACCTTGCTGCACGGAGAGTTCTAAATACAGGTAAGAGAAGGTTCGTCTCCTCAGTACCCTTTCACATAGGCTAATTCCTCTTGATTCTGCCTTCACTTGCATCTCTTTTTGGCACAGCAGACGAGATGCCCTGGCTTATACAACATTCTGTTAAAGGCAAACAAAAGCCTAGGAGCATTTTTACATGCCCTGTATATACTTTCCACTTATTCTGTATATTAAGAGGAGGTTTTTTCCTTTCTGTTTGTGGATTAAGTAGCTTAATAGAGCGTTTGGGGCTTTAAGTAATGCTAAAGGTCTGCAACATGACAAGCCTTTTAAACTCTGTACCCTTTTTGTTCATTTTTCCCCTCTGTTGTTAAAGGGTTGTGCAAATGCCTCCTTTAACAAGTAAGCATTGCCTAGCATTATTTTCCATATTACTCACAATTATCAACCTTAAAACACAAGCAGTCTTAATGACACAAGTTATTTATGCCAGATCATAAAAAAATTATTCCAAACGATCATGATAACTGAATCCAGAAGCATCTTCCTTTGAGTCAGAAAGCAGCTCGCCTGCATTCTTAAGGGTTATTTTCTTTCCCTTTCATACAAAATACCCAAGCAGTAGATAAAAACTGCATACACGCTGTGCAACAAGAGAAACATATATCATACCAAAAACTAAAGAAAACTTTAAAACTTTCAGTTAAGGAACATTCAAATTTCTCGACAGAATCTGCTACCTCTACTCACACTGAACACCCTATTTTCACCCAGCAATCAGATTGAAATGTAAATACATTCCTTAAAATGGAATAATTATGGGCAGAAATAGATGCCAGAAACTTAATCCTCATTGCTAGTATATTCAAAGTACTGCCATAGTTCCAGGCCAACTCAGTAAATGCAAAGGTGCCCTATTAGACATAGTTAAGGTATAGCATAGGTTTGTAAATAGAAATATTTAAGGCATCTGGCAATGACGCAGGCCATATAGTGACTTACAGTTTTAGAATGATTGTAGACGAAACCAAACAAACAGCTAGCATGCATACTTCCACTGAGTAACACAAAGAAGCAACAAATGCTGATATTAGGCTGATATGCAAGTGTATTAAGTATCAGTCAGTGTTCAATGATGCAAATGTGGACCTCTCAGTGCCTCTATCACAGAGTATCTTTCCAGAACAGAACATCCTTTTTCTAGGAGAATCAGTATTTAGCTGTAAATCAGCTTGCTACTTAATGTACGTAATTACTGTCTAGTCTACAAGTCAAAGAACAGGGTGTAGCTAACGCAAGTAACCACAAGTATTTTTATTATAAGGATATTCCTGCAGATAGTTTATGTAAGCCATCTATTTAAATCCTGAAGTAAGGCAATCCCACACTAAGACAAAATAAGAAAGGAAGAGAACATGAAGTGCCAGCAGAATGTAACTAATATCCCCATAATAAAACTAATTGGTCAACTGAGAATTAAATGCAACAAGATTAAGATTTCAGATACAAGAAGACAGAATAACATTCTCTCTTTGCCTTAAAAAAAAGAGCAAAGTCAGAACAGTTGATAATTTTTCACATATTTGATACATCAAGGTATTAGGATTCCTTCATATTTATTTTTTTATCAGAATGAGTTCTAAGTTTTTACATACTGTTATTCGTAGACTGAAAACAAATACTGCACTGCCTTCTTTCCAACCATCCCACAATTGGAGATGAGATTTGCAATTTTAAACTGTTTAAATGCCACAATAGACTTCAGTGACAGTTTACAATAAAGTAATAACTTGTGATCCTTTTATTCTTAGCATAAGTTTAAATCATATTACCACAAAATCAGTAAGAGTTTTGTTACCAAGTTCTGAACACAAATTTGAACATTGCTCCTTCTGCTAAATAGGGACAATCTCATCATGCAAATTAACATATACTAGATCTCAGGCCTCTCCCAGCCAACAAGACATTTACTCAAGTACCTTCAATTTGGGAAATGGAGCATGTTATACGATGTGAAAGAATAACAGATGGGAAAAGTTTAGCACAAAATTTTAACTATTTGTACTTAAGCTGATAGAGCAAGTTGATCACAAATCTCTCCAATAGAATGTTCCACTTAGCTCAGCTACTTCTTGGCCTATAACATCTCTTAAAAAGAGATCCTGGTAAGTAACAGAAGACAGACAGATTGCACAAACGCCTTGCAGAGAAAGGGGGAAAATGAATCTTAAGATTTCATAAATTAAAAAAAAAAAAAAGAAAATCCTTAGAATCACAGGCAGTAAAACACCACAGCAACTTAAGTGAGGCAATACAACTGCTGTATCAAATTTCCTATTTCACACTGCGATGCTCGTTCAGAGATTAAGCAGGCATTCAGCATAAAGAACCCATTACCACTCCAGCAAGTTTTCATCCTGCAAAGAGCAGATGTAGCTCTCGTAGAACCTGCATTACACAACTGAAATGATCCATGATAGTTCTACTGCCAGCAGCATTGCCTGGTGCATCACCTGTGCCACTCAATTCTCAAGTACTAACAGCAATTATTAACTGCCTTCTCAATTATGAGTCTACAGATGAATAACATACAGCTACAACCTGTAAAAACTGTAAAAGTGCACAATGAACACATACTATAGTGACAAGAACACGTGTTGTTTTTTCTTATTGTTTGCTTCCTACAGACACAGGTACGGTTTATTTATGGCACATCACTTACATAGATTTAAGGAAAAAAGCAATATTTTTTGAGGTGCCAAGTTGTAAATTTGAGATGCAAATGCAAATCTATTCAGAAGCTAGTCAATGCATTTCTTTTAGTCTGTGTGATAAATACTGAACTGGGCTCCATTTTGCCCCTACTGCCCACAGATTTATCCACTACATATACACATTATCACACAAATACTATTGGTCACAATAGCGCATACTCTCCTCTAACAAACCAATGGTCGCTAGGTAAGGTACAGGCTCCAAAGTGTTGCATGCAAGGAACAGAATTCATAACAGTATGACAGCATGATGATGGCGGAAAAAAAAGGTAGTAAATAGAAATGCTGAAGAAATAAAAGAGATTTAGAGAAGCTTCTTGGTAGATTATGTGTAGTTTGTTTTCCCTGTAGCTCAGCTACATGGAAGTTTTTCCTTCATATTAATAAAAGGTTTATAAAAGACAAAAGTTTTATTATATGAACAAGAACCATGTTCTTCAAACATTGACAAATTTGAGTCCCAAGAGGCAGCTTAACATCAATCATCTGTTCAATGCTATGTAAGTTTCAGACCATCTCTTGCCGGTTTTTCCACTTCTATTTTTCCTGTATTTTATATTCCTAATGTTACGGTCTTCCATAAAAATAGTACTTTATTTTTTTGATATGATCATTAGTATAGCTGACTTGATATTAAATGCCTAAATAAAAGTTAAGGGATTTTTTACTTCACCAAGTATCCCTCTATTCTTTCATTCACAGGAAAAGTAGTAGCAATAACAGGTTAATCTTTCAGAAAGTCATAAGATCAGTACTTACTTCTTAAATATAAACAATTTATAACGTTAACCTTAAAGACTACTAAAACCAAGACCATAGTTACCAGATCTGGGCAGGAACAACTAAGTTGTAGAAAGTGAAACTGACTGCACAACTGCTACAAAAAAACTGAATGACAAAGAGAGGAAAGTACAAATATCTTTGCTATTACATTTTAAAAACTGCGAAACTATAGGAAAATAAAAATGATCCTGTTTTAAGCAAAATAGAAGAATCCAGAAAAACTGTGTAAAACAAGGAAAACTCCCCACACGTTCAATAGTTAAAACTATGGACAGATAGAATTTATTTTGGGGAAAAAAACCACCCATTTCTTACTAAAACTTTTCCTTCCTAACAGGGAACCAAGCTGCTCTCTAAATTATATTGCACATGGGGATGTGAAGAACACTGGTTTAGAAAATTGGTTTGCTGTCATTCGTTGGCAAAAAAAGGCTGAGAATTGGCATTAGAAACAGTTCTAGCAAAACAAAAATAAGTTCCCACCCTGACAAGGTGTAAGAGGTAAGACTCATTTCCAAAATTGTGTTATTCTCCTCTGCAACATGCCAAAATGAACAGGTTTTCTATCTTTTTTGCAATGTTTTTACTCAACATTAATACTAGAAGAGACTGGCTTGCTGACTACCAAAAGAAAGTCAAAGAGGACAAAGAACTGTTATCTCTAAATGCCTCATAAAAAAAAACAGAAAAGAAAAAACAATTTAAGCCAGGTGACGAGTGCACAAGAACAAAACAGTAAAATGCCTATCAATGCCTTTTCAAAAGTTACTTTAACCTAATCATCAAGTTCTGAAGCAATTCTCCAGCAAGAGAAGCAGGAGTGTACACTCCAAAGTAGTTTTAAGCTGCCTGAAAGAGTTACAAGAGCATTTAAATAACAGCATTTTAAATAAAGTAACAGAGAAGACACACATAGGTTTCTTCTAGTCCAGTAAAGCTGTCTTAAGTTTCAGGTATGTTTTGTTTCAGCTTTACAGGGAAGTAACTGAAAGTATAAAGTCCTTCCTGACAAAGAGGGATGCACAACCACAGTTCAGAGCTCTAGGTAACCATTAATGGAACTAGTAAGAAGGAACACTGGTACAGGCCTACAAATCAGTTTAAACACACAATAAAAATATATAAGCAAATAATTTAAAAGGACTCCATTGTGAGGATGGCCTTTTTGCTGGTATTTTCAGCTCTAATAAAATTATGACTTAAACAAAAGGTATAAAGCTTTCAGACAAAATTTAAGGAGGGACTGGAATCTCTTAACTGCTCTTTTTGAGACGCAAGACTCAGCATGTTATTCTAAATTCTGAGATGGTTGCGCAGCTCTCCATGGCAACCCAGGATGCACGCACCCTGCAGCCCGCTGGCAAGAATCTAACAGGAACGGCACATTGGGCTGAAAAAGCATGTAACGCAGAAGAAAGGCCACAACTTCAAGGTGGGGTACAATTTGTCTTTGCATCCAGGTCAATAAAGGGATAAAGAATTCCTGATTAAATAATTCCTAATTAAATATGCTCCTCCGTTCAAAAACTGAATAAGCAAAAGAAGGGGAGGAACTACAGTTGTAAAAGCTATGGTCTAGTAGATAAATAAGACTAGGTGTGGTACAATTTGAGTTTCGATATGCCACAACACAATACCTAACTCAAACTCATAGAGTTTAGAGCTTGTTCCCTGTACACTCTTCGCCGTACGTTTGCGGGTCTATTGGTTCCTGTTACATCAATAGCCCGTTTCAGTCACCCCCTTAAAATTTTATTTACTACTTATCATCCTTTACCTATCTTGTTAAGCACAACACAACTGATTAAAGGTATCTGTGGTAATGCCTTGTTGTCACTAACTCACTTTAGAGAAAGAAGGGCGACTCCTCAATGACATACAACCAATAAAGGTTGAATAGGCATTTCTTGCTTTTGCTTCCAAAGAAGTGAGCTCGACGACCGCCAGAAGTACCACGTAAAAGTCCAAACACCGGACTCCAACATGAACAGCAGCCTTCCAGAGCTGGCTGTACGGTAGGTTTGTTCGCCACCACATCAGGCCGCTCGGAGGCAGCTCTGCGATAAAGGCCGCTCGCTGCAGCCTTGCGAAGCCGGGACCGGAGGAGCAGGCGCTGCCGCCGGAGCGGCGGTCAGAGCCGCCCCCCCACTGGACCAGGTGCTGACAGACGGCGGCGGGACCCGGCGGTCCCATTTGGGCCAGGCGTCACCCTGCGGCACGGCGGCGGCC